>CAUYLG010015256.1:0-117226 GCA_963573385.1 Cacajao melanocephalus
CTGGTGGTGATGAAATCTCTGAGTACTTGCTTGTTCGTAAAGGATTTTATTTCTCCTTCACTTATGAAGCTTAGTTTGGCTGGATATGAAATTCTGGGTTGAAAGTTCTTTTCTTTAAGGATGTTGAATATTGGCCCCCACTCTCTTCTGGCTTGTAGGGTTTCTGCTGAGATATCTGCTATGAGTCTGATGGGTTTCCCTTTGTGGATAACCCGACCTTTCTCTCTGGCTGCCCTTAGCATTTTCTCCTTCATTTCAGCCCTGGTGAATCTGATGATTATGTGCCTTGGGGTTGCTCTTCTTGAGGAATATATTTGTGGTGTTCTCTGTATTTCCTGGACTTGAATATTTGCCTGCATTGCTAGGTTGGGGAAGTTTTCCTGGATAATATCCTGAAGAGTATTTTCCAGCTTGGATTCATTCTCTCTGTCCCATTCAGGTACACCTATCAAACATAGATTAGGTCTTTTCACATAGTCCCATATTTCTTGGAGACCTTGTTCATTCCTTGTTACCCTTTTTTCTCTAATCTTGCCTTCTCATTTTATTTCATTAAGTTGATCTTTGACCTCTGATATCCTTTCTTCTGCTTGATCAATTCAGCTGTTGAAACTTGTGCATGCTTTGCAAAGTTCTCGTGTTGTGTTTTTCAGCTCCATCAATTCACTTATATTCCTCTCTAAGTTGTTTATTCTTGTTAGCATTTCGTCAAATCTTTTTTCAAGGTTCCTAGTTTCTTTGCATTGGGTTAAAACATGTTCTTTTAGCTCAGAGAAGTTTCTTATTACCCACCTTCTGAAGTCTGTTTCTGTCATTTCATCACACTCATTCTCCATCCAGCCTTGTTCCCTTGCTGATGAGGAGTTGTGATCCCTTGTAGGAGGAGAGGTGTTCTGGTTTCGGGTGTTTTTATCCTTTTTGTGCTGGTTTCTTCCCATCTTTGTGGATTTATCCACCTGTCGTCTTTGTAGTTGTTGACTTTCAGATTGGGTCTCTGAGTGGACGTCCAGTTTGTTGATGATGAAGTTATTTCTTTCTGTTTCTTAATTTTCCTTCTAACATTCAGGCCCCTCTGCTGTAGGACTGCTGAGGTCCACTTCAGGCCCTGCTTGCCTGAGGATCACCTGCAGTGGCTGCAGAACAGTAAGGGTTTCTGCCAGTTTCTTCTTCTGCTTTGTCCCAGAAGGATACCCACCCGATGTCAGTGTGAGCTCTCCTTTATGAGGTGACTCTTTGGATATACAGGGGTCAGGGAGCTGCTTGAGGAGACAATCTGTCCATTATAGGAGCTCAAGTGCTGAGCTGTGAGCTCCGTTGTTCATTCAGAGCTGCTGGGAAGGTACGTTTAAGTCTGCTGCAGCAGAACTCATAAAACCCCCTTTTTTTCCCCCAGGTGCTCTGTCCCAGGGAGTTAGGGCTTTATTTATAAGTTTCTGTCATGCTGCTGCCTTTTTTCAGGGCTGCCCTGCCCAGTGAGGAGGCAGCCTAGTCACTGTCTGCCTGCAGAGGCTTTGGTGAGCTGCTATAGGCTCTGCCCAGCTGCCATGTGAACTTCTCTGCAGTCCTGTTTGTACAGGTATAGTTAGAACTGCCTCAGCAATGGCGGCCCACCTCTGTAATGGCGGACTCTCTCTGTAATGGCAGGCTGCCTCAGCAATGGTGGACACCCCTCCCCCACAGAGCTGGACCATCCCGGGTTCAGCTGTGCTTGCTGTGAAACTCTCAATCCAGAGCATTTCAGATTGCTGTTTTTTTTTGTGGGGGTGGGACCAGCCGAGCCTGATCACCTGGCTTCCTGCCTCAGACCCCCTTTTTTATTTTTTCAGTTGAACAGGTGACTGTCTCCCAGGTGTTCCAGTCACCTGTTGAAAAGGTGCTGGGATCTGTGCGATTTCCCATGCGGTGACCCACTGCACCGGCTGAAACAGCCACGCTGAGGTTCGTGGCACTTTTTTGCCTGGGAATCTCTTGGCCTGGCTCCGTTTCAGTCCCCTTTTTTATCAGTTGAATGGGCGACTCTCCCAGGAGCTCCAATCACCAGCTAAAATGGCGCCCAGACCCATGTATTCTGTGCGGAGATCTGCCACGCTGGCCAAAACAGCTGCGCCGGTGACCCAAGGGGCTCCTCTGCCTGGGAATCTCCTGGTCTGTGGGCAATAAAAATCTGTCTGGAAATGCAGCGTCCACTCACCCTCCGCACTTTTGCTGGGAGCTGCAATCCTGAGCTGCTCCTAATCAGCCATCTTCAACATATTAATTTCTAGCACTCTGAAATTCATGCTCCTATCTCTCAGTCAGAATACCCCTCTTCTATTTTTTCTGTGCTTTTCTATTTCTCTGGTTAACTTAATATCATGAATTAGATCAAGGTTTCTTTTATGTTTGAACACATTTCCAATGCTAGTATTCCTGCTTTGGGCCTGGATGACTTTTGCAATGGGTTAATCTAATCCATTACTTGGGATTTTTTTTTTATACTATCACCATTATATGTTGACCTTATTTCATGATCCTAGAAGGAATCCTTTTATAGTTTCCTGACTATACAACTTTACAACTATACAACCTGACTATACAACTTTAAATAAAACTGAATGATTGCAAAAAATTTTACCCCAGAGTATTTTTATTAGGGATTCCTGCTATCATATTAACATATAAAACAGTCTGGATGTTGACATAGAAATGCAAATTTCACTATACAAAGATAAGGCTCCAATCACAGTAACATGGCCCCCATATCTCTAGTATATCAATGAAATAAACTCATTGTGAATTCACCCCAAATTGTGTTTATAAATATTAGACAAACTACAAAATAAATTCCAAATACATAACATTTTACAATACTATTCAAGCACAGACAAATACATACTTTACCTACATTGTTTTCATGATCCAACTTGCATTAGCACTAAAGGCAAGAATGTGTGTGTATATGTATTTGCCATATAAGTGTGTGTGTGTATATATATATATATTTATATCCACAAATGAACATTCAGTGGCATTCATGGAACATTTAACTCTTTCAGGCTGTGGGTATTATCCACCACAGTATCTGGCAGGGAAAAGAAACAATAATATGTCACAAATTCAGTTGGGGCAAAATAAGCACAATTATGATGTATGAAGAGCATATATGTTGTGTCTATTCAAAGACACACATATATACAGATTCATATATAAACACACATATACCAATAATATGGAATATACATATACTCACACACTTGCTTTAAACTCTGTATCTCACTATATTATATACTGTCCGTCTCTGGAAGAAGTCTTTTCCTCATTCGATTCAGGCAACTGGTGACTATCTTCTAATACAACTTAAATGGATATTTCTGAAAGGCTCTGATTCTATGCCAAGCAAATGGCATTTCGAGATTCCAGTTTAACTTTTGATGGCTGTTTAAATTCAGCAGACCCTATTCTGTCAGCTTCTTCACTTAAAAATATTTCTATTCAACAATGAATTTTCCACCTAAGAGAAAAGAGATGTTAGCTGGAAATGTTAAAATAATATACTTATCACTCCTTAATATAAATCTGTATGTTTGGATTACATGTGAGATTTATCCTATCATATTTTTCAAGTATTTTACAATGGAAAATATATTTCCATAATTTTTAAAATACTATATAGTTTTTGAAAGAGTGAGGGCTGGATGATTTGTCATAGTTAGAACGTCAGAGAAAATTATATGATGCATGATCAGAAGGGGACTAAATTTTGTGCAGACTACACTGAAGTTGCCTTATGTTAGATAGGCTGACTTAGAAGTCTTATAAGAAAAGGAGAAAAATACAAATTTCAATTTCAAAGCTAGCCATCTGCAAGTTTCCAAAATAAATTGTTGAGGGTTCTAGTCACAGAAAATATATTTCTATATCAGTATCAAATTTCAGGTAGTAAACAAACAATCTAATCTATTGAAAAGCAAAATAAATCACTGAAAGCACACGAGAAAGGAAACCCCTCAAACTTAATGGCAAATATATATTGTCATTGCATGAACTGACTTTCAAGACTTATTTCCAAAATTAAATGTCCAATGAAGCATTCAGAGCTCCACTGAGTGAGTGGAACCAGAATGCCCAATTTAGAAATCATGCTAATGATAGGGTTGGAGGTCATTAATTAGATTACATGTGGGCCCTATATCTTGTACATTAAGGCAGTGGAATGTTTTCAATCCACGGAGAAGCTGTATGCTCCATGCCATAAGCTCTAGACTCTTTTCTTTCTCCCACATAACACAGTATCAGTGGGTAGTCTGCATGGGAAGGCATCAGTACCTTGCTGAAGGTGCAATGCTCTAATGCCTTTCTTGAAACCATTAAATCCTTTGATTAAATCCTTTCCATCGTGGATTTAATGGTATCAAGGAAGGTACTAGAGCATTGGTCCCCTCTACAGTCTGGTTAGGGAGTCAAGTCACTACTTTACCCAGGCTGAATTGGTATATCATCTGATGAGCCCTCTCCAATTTCTCTACGGAAGTCAGATCTTAAAACAACTGGGAAAGGAAAGGAGTATAATGACCACCACAAAGGGTGATCATGGACATGTATCAAAAAGCCATTCATTCTCTCTCTCTCTCTCTCTTACACACACACACACACAAGCACTCCTTTGAAGTTTCTTCTATAGAATCACAACAAATGGCATAAGGGATCAAAATATTTACCTTAAAGTTTCTCCACTTTTATATAGATCCACTTAAGCATGTTCACGTTAACTCAGACAGCGAGCGCACTGCCCTCCACATCATCAAACACTGGCATCACCATCACTTTCATAAAATAGACCATTTGCCGCCATTATTTGCATGCCAGCCTCACCAGAACTCTTTTTTGCCACTTTCCATTTCTCCAGTTCCTATCTGCTTTCACTCTTGGGTTAATGTACACTGATACGCAACTGACTGGCACATCTTTTACCTTTTTCCTTTAAAAAGTCTCACTTACTTTCTTTTTAAAACATCTGCTTCCCCAGCCAAAATATATGGACAGAATATAAATGAAAATAACAAGTCCTCTTGTCCAAATACTTTGAAAAATGGACCACCCTGTGTCCACTTGATGCTCTGTTTCTACATCCCCCAGTTCCATCCTCTGTTTTAGCAGCTTACTTACTATAGTGTCTTTCTACCCATTTTCTATCTATCTCCTATGCAGATCATAACAAATCATGGTATTGTTCAGCCAAAAAATATTTTTTAAAAACAAAGCCAAAACATTAAAAAATTTCTGATATACCCTTTGTGCATTAGTCTTACAATCTGTACATGTAAATAACTCCAGGAGGCTTTTTTTTTTTTTGCTAAAAATTTACCAAAATAGTTTGAACACATAAAAATATTTTTAAAAAAACAAAACCAAAAACCCAGCATAAATTTAGTTGTATAGGCATTGGTTAGAGGACACTGTTTGCACTAAGGATTATATTCAACAACTTTCTCTTGGGTTTTTACTAAAATTCTGATTCTGAACCTTATAGCCTATAATAGTGCCAACTATTAGAGATGGGAAAATCTAATTCAGTCCAATGTATTATGTATTATGATATAATAGATAAAGGGCATGTCTATACTATAATGAAAAATAAACATATTTTTGGTTATTTAAAGACCATTTCCTAACCTGTAACTAAAATAACTGTATTTGATTTAAACTTAAGTGCAGTGAATTATGGAAAGCTAACTTAAAGGTTTGAATAATCAATTATGGGTAAGGAACACCTGTGAACAGGCTCGTGACCCTTCAGAACCAGGCATTTACTGAAAAACAAAAATCACTAGCATTGAATATAGCCCTTAGTCATGTGAGAGACTAACTTCATGAGCAACCCAGCATGTAGAGGATGAGGTGGACTTTCCCAGCCACCCACTCCTTGAGGGGACAGTAGTATTCATAGTGAAACTGCTCAAACTCTGGTGTTTGGCGGATTTCGCATAAGAAGGAGAGATCAATACCTGACTCCAAAAGGAGGAGTAGCAGGGGAAATACAAAGAGCAGCAGTCCCAGGCCCACCACAAGGAGCCTGGAAAAACTCTTGACCAGTGGGTTCACCCGAATATGGCCAGTCAGAATGTCATAGCTCCACGACAAAGCACGGCGAGCCTCCTTCAGCTCTTCTTCTTCAGCAATCAAAAAGGCATTTTCATCTGCTTCCAGATCCTCAAATGAATCTGTGTCTTCTCTTTCCAACTCAAGTCTGGACGGACATTCAAAGAGCATGTCAATCTCATCGTCGTCCACAGGGGTGGGGAGCAGGCTGGCACTTGGGTTGTACACTAGTTCAGAGATGGTTAAGGGCTCTTCTTTTATTTTATCTTCCTCTTCACTAGGGGGATCTTCATACTCCCGGGCTGCCTTCACTGGGGAGCTGGAGATCAAGGGAGCAGAAATGTTGTCCTCTTTAGGCAATGGAACACCTGTAAAGAGACATTTTATTTTCTAAAAATTTCAGATTTTCCTACAAAAATCTGTAGGAAGAAACAGAAAAAGAAAACTAATGGCATTCAAGCAATCTATGAAATTATTTGGTGGTATCCTAACTTTTAACAAAGTCCTATTATAGTAAAAGATACTGTACCATAAGTTCAAAGGTGAACATGCTAATCTCAAACTAACCAACCAGCACTTCTCAAATTGTTAGCAATATTTAAAACATTCAGGTGTGCAGTTTTGATCTGCAAACCTCTAACCTTGTTCATGTCTGCAAGAATAAAATGACAATAAATCACTATTATAATTATGAGCAGTGTTTTTTAGAGGTCAGTACTATCACCCAATATATTATAGTAAAACTACAGAATCTGTCATTCAATGATAATCTACTTCTTATTCTGCCTTCTAGTGTTCATTCTACACAGAATTTTGTGTTCTAGTTTTATATATTTGCAATCATATCGTATGCTCAAGCTTAAATCTTTTTCCTTGCATTTAAAATTTTAACATAAACATTTTCTATGTTTAAACAAATTACCATTGGTACTATTTATAAAAGCTGCCAAATTTTTTATTTAGTTATGCAATAAATTAGTTGCCTATTGGCAAACATTTAGATTGCTTTGCAGTTGTAAAAAGAAAATACTATAAGAGACATCTTTACATAGAATGCTTCTTTTCCCCTCTTGTTTCAGTTCATTTGCTATAGATAGATGCTAGAAGGGAAATTGCTTAGTCTAAGGGTATGAACTTTTTTTTATGTTTATTGAGAGAGAACTATTTCTGAATGCCTCATTTTCCTGATAGGAAATTGAGTTACCTATGGTCAGACCTAGGGCCAACTCTGCTAATTTTGAGTATTGGGTTGATAGTGGGAAATACAGTTAGCATCAAAGTGTCCTCCAGGATGGATCCATCATACAACCAAAATGGCAGCCAGGTGCATTAGGGAACTGTAAAACAGCTTTTAATGAAGCTATTGTGTGATTTGTGTCTCTTCAAGGTGTGCAGGCATAAATTACTGGTTTTATCATTCAAAAATCAACAGATATTCCATGATAGCTCTAGTCAGACAGCACTGAGCAGTCCACATGAAAAATACCATAAAAATACAAGCAATATACAAAAGGTCAACAAGCACATGAAAGTATGCTCAACATCATTAATCATTAGGGAAATGCAAGTCAAAACCGCAATAAAATGCCACTTTATGCCTATTGAGATGGCAACAATTTTTTTTTGAGATGCAGTCTCCTTCTGTTGCCCAGGCTGGAGTGCAGGGACGTGATCTCAGCTCACTGCAACTTCCGCCTCCCAGTTTCAAGCAATTCTCCTGCCTCAGCCTCCTGAGTAGCTGGGATTACAGGCATGTACCACCATGCCTGGCTAATTTTTGTGTTTTTAATAGAGACGGGGTTTTACCGTGTTGGTCAGGCTGGTCTTGAACTCCTGACCTTGTGATCCACCCACCTTGGCCTCCCAAAGTGCTGGGATTACAGGCGTGAGTCACCATGCCTGGCCAACAATTTTTTTAAAAACTGAAAATAACAAGTTTTGGTGAGGATGTGAAGACATTAGAACCCTGCATTTGCCAGTAAAACTATACATGGTTCTGGCCATTGTGGGAAAAATAATTGATAGTTCCTCAAAAAATCAAACATAGAGTTACCAGATGACCCAGCAATACCACTCCCAGGTACATACTCCAAAGAATTGAAAATAGGTACTCAGCATGCTGGGACCCAAGAGGGCCGATTAGAGCAGCTGTGGTCTTTGTTGCTCATGGAGATGAATATGAAGGGGCAAATAAATGCATCACTTTGCATGAACAGTTCAACCCACAGAGAGTAATAAAACGCAGAAAAGAGGGTGACAGCCCACATGGAAAAGGCACAGAAGCAAAGGAACCCCCACCCCCAGCCAAGTAGTGGCAAGTGATTGTGTGACGCTACCCAGGAAACCATGCTTCTCCTTTGGATCTTTGCAACCTGTGCATCAGGAGATCCCCTGGTGAGTCCATGCAACCATGGCCTTGGGTCTGATACACCAAACTGTGTGGAATCTCGGCAGAGCAGCCACTCAGGCACACACAGAGACCCAGGAGTTTTACATACTCTGGCCTCAGGATCCCTGGCAAGGCAGGAAATCCATCTGTACATATCCCTAGGAAGGGGGCTGAATCCAGGGAGCCAGGTAGCCTCATTCTGTGGTCCCCACTTCCATGGTATCTCACAAGTTAAGACCCACTGGCTTGGAATCCCAGACAGCTAATGGCAGTAGGCTGGAATCTGCTGAAAATGGCTCTAAGTGCATGAGGAAAGGGGCGATCACCATCTCTGCAGCATAGGTGACTTGGTTGCTCCAGCCTGCTGACTGTGGAGAACAGAGACAGATCAGATGAGGAAGGGTTCCCCACAATGCAGGACAGTTGCCTCCCAGATTGTGGCCAGACTGCATCCTTAAGTGTGACCCCAATCCATTTCTCCTCACTGCATAGGACCTCCTTGTGGGGGCTTTAGCGATTCTAGGCAGGATTCTACAAACTGAGCTTTGATCTCTCCCTGGGATGGAGCTCCCAGGGGGAGGGGCAGCCACCACTTCTGCAGTTTGGTCAACTCAGCTGTTCCAGCCTGCTTGCTTTGGAGAAGAGAGGCAGTCTAAATGAGAAAGGGTCCCTGCCAATGCAGCACACCTACTCTACCAAAAAGCAGCCAGGCCACTCCTTTGGGTGGATCTGTGATCCCAGTCCTCCTGAGTGGAACCTCACAGTGGCGGTTTCCAGCCACCTCATACAGGTGCATGAAGGCCAGCAACAAGTCTGTACCCCCCTGGAATGGAGCTTCCAGTGGAAGAAGCTGGCTGCCATCTTTGCTGTTTCATGGCCTTCACTGGTGATACCTACACGTACAGAAGAAACTAAGGCAACTGGAGTCTGAAGCAGAGACCCAGCAAACTGCAGCAGCCCTAGAGTAGAATAGCCTGAGTGTTAAAAGGAAAACAAACAGAAAACAACATCAACAAAAAGGATGTCATGCAAACCTCATTCAAAGGTCACCAACCACAAAGATCGAAGGTAGAAAAGCCCACAAAGATAAAAAAGAATCAGTGCAAAAACACTGAAAGTTGAAAGAACCATAATACTTCTTGTCATCCAAATGACCACAACACTTCTCTAGCAAGGGCACAGAACTGGGCTGAGGCTGAGATGGATGAATTGACAGAAGTAGGCTTCAAAAGGTGGGTAATAATGCACATCACTGAGATAAAGGAGCATGTTTAGGCCAATGCAAAGAAGCTAAGAATCAGGATGAAACATTACAGGAACTGACAGCCAGAATAGCCAGCTTAGGAACATAGTGGACCTGATAGAGCTGAAAAACACAACACATGGACTTCACAATGCAATCACAAGTATCGATAGCAGAATAGACCAAACTGAGGAAAGCATCTCAGAGCTTAAAGACTATCTTTCTGAAATAAGACAGGCAGACAAGAATTGAGAAAAAAGAATTTTAAAAAATGATCAAAACCTCCAAGAAATATGGGATTATGTAAAGAGACTGAACCTATGCCTGATTCTGATTGAGGTAGCTGAAAGAGACAGAGAAAATGGAACCAAGTTAGAAAATATTTAGGATATCATCCAGAACTTCCCCAACCTAGCAAGACATGCCAACATTCAAATTCAGGAAATGCAGAGAACCCCAGTAAGTTACTCCACAAGATCATCCCCAAGACATATGATCATCCCCAAGACATATAATCATCAGATTCTCCAAGTTCGAAATGAAAGAAAAAATGTTAAGGGCAGACAGAGAGAAAGGCCAGGTCACCCACAAAGGGAAACCCATCAGACTTAACAGCAGCTCAGCAGAAACCCTACAAGCAAGAAAAGATTGGGGGCCAATATTCAATATTCTTAAAGTAATTTCCAACCAAGAATTTCATGTCCAGCCAAACTAAGCTTCATAAGTAAAGGAAAAACAAGATTCTTTTCAGACAAGCAAATGCTAAGGGAATTTATCACCACAATACCAGCCTTGCAAGAACTTCTGAAGGAAGTACTAAATATAGCAAGGATAAACCATTACCGGCCACTACAAAAACACACTGAAGTACACAGACCAGTGACACTATGAACCAATCATGTAACAAGTCTGCAAAATACCGAGCCAACATCATGACAGGATCAAATTCACACATAACAATATTAACTGTAAATGTAAATGCAAATGGGCTAAATGCCCCAAGTAAAAGATGCTGAATGGCCAGCTGGGTAAAGAGCCAAGATCCATCAGTATGCTGTCTTCAAGAGATGCATCTCATGTGCAAAGACACACACACACACTCAAAGGGATAAAGGAAAATTTACCAAGCAAATGGAAAACAGAAAAAAAGCAGGGATTGTAATCCTAGACTCTGACAAAACAAACTTTAAACCAACAAAGATGAAAAAAGATAAAGGAGGCCCTTACATATGATAAAGAGTCCAACAGGAAAAGCTAGCTATACTAAATATATATGCACCCAATACAAGAACACCCAGATTCATACAGCAAGTGCTTAGAGACCTACAAAGGGACTTAGACTCCCACACAATAATAGTGGGAAACTTTAACACCCTATTGACAATATTAGACAGATCATCAAGACAGAAAATTAACAAAGATATTCAGGACCTGAACTCAGCTCTGGATCAAGTGGACCTGGTAGATATCCACAGAACTTTCTACCCAAATTTTAAAAAGATACATTCTCATTGCCACATGACACTTATTCGAAAATTGATCACATAATTGGAAGTAAAATATCCCCAGCAAATGCAAAAGAACTGAAATCAAAACAAACAGTCTTTCAGACCACAGCGCAATCAAATTAAAACTCAAGATTAGGAAATTCACTCAAAACCACACAACTACATGGAAATTGAACAACTGCTCCTGAATGACACTTGGGTAAATAATGAAAGTAAGGCAGAAATTAAGAAGTTCTTTGAAACTAATGAAAACAAAGAGACAATGTACCAGAATCTCTGGGATGCAGCTAAAGCAGTATTAAGAGGGAAATTTATAGCACTAAATGCCTACATCAAAAAGCTAGAAAGATCTCAAGTTAACAATCTAACATCGCAACTAAAAGAACTAAAGAACCAAGAGCAAACAAACCCCAAAGCTAGCAGAAGACGAGAAATAACCAAGATCAGAGAATAACTGAAGGGGATAGAGACACAAAAAAACCTTCAAAGAGTCAATAAATTCAGAAGCTGAATTTTAGAAAAAATTAATAAAATATACCACTAGCTGTACTAATAAAGAAGAAAAAATAGAAGAGTCAAATAAACACAACCTGAATTGGTAAAGGGGATATCACCACTTACCCCACAGAAATAGAAACAACCACGAGAAAATACTACAAACACCTCTATGCACATAAACTAGAAAATCTAGAAGAAATGGATAAATTCCTGGACACATACACCTTCCCAAGACTGAACCAGGAGGAAACTGAATCTCTGAATAGACCAGTAATGGGTTCTGAAATTGAGGCAGTTATAAATATCCTACCAATTGAAAAAAGCCCAGAACAAGAAGGATTCAGAACTGAAACTGAATTCTACCAGAGGTACAGATAAGAGCTGGTACCATTTCCACTGAAACCATTTCAAAAAGAGGAAAAGGACTTCCACCTAACTCATTTTATGAGGCCAGCATCATCCTGATACCAAAACCTGGCAGAGATACAACAAAAAAAGTAAACTTCAGGCCAATATCCTTGATGAATGTTAATGCAAAAATCCTCAATAAAACACTGGCAAACTGAATCCGGTAGCAGATCAGAAGCTTATCTACCACAATCAAGTTGGTTTCATTTCCAGGATGCAAGGTTGATTCAACATACATAAATCTATAAAAGTGGTTCATCACATAAATAAAACTAAAGACAAAAAACACATGATTATCTAAACAGATGCAGAAAAGGCTTTCAATATAATTCAACATCCCTTCATGTTAAAAACTCTTAACTAGGTATTGAAGGAACGTACCTCAAAATAATAAGAGCCATATATGACAAACCCACAGCCAATATCATATGAATAGGCAAAAGCTGGAAGCATTCCCCCCGAAAACCAGTACAAGACAAAGATGCCATCTTTCACCACTCCTATTTGACATAGTATTGGACGTTCTGGCCAAGGCAATCAGGCAAGAGAAAGAAATAAAGGTATTCAAATACGAAGAGAGGAAGTCAAATTATATTCACTTGCAGATATTTACTCCCCATCATCTCAGCCCCAAAGCTTCTTAAGCTAATAAGAACTTTCAGCAAAGTCTCAGGATATAAAATCAATGTGCAAAAATAGCTAGCATTCATATATACCAACAACAGGCAAGCAGAGAACCAAATTATGAATAAACTCCCATTCAAAATTGCTGCAAAAAGAATAAAATACCTTGGAATATAGCTAACAAGGGAAGTGAAGGACCTCTTCAAGAGAACTACAAACCACTGCTCAAAGAAATCAGAGATAACACAAGCAAATGGAAAAACATTCCATGCTCATAGATAGGAAGACTAAATATTGTGAAAATGGTCATACTGTCCAAAGCAATTTAGAAATTCAAAGCTATTCCCATTAAACTACCATTGATATTCTTCACAGAATTAGAAAAAAACTAGTTTAAAATTCATATGGAACCAAAAAAGTGCCCAAATAAGACAATCCTAAACAAAAAGAACAAAGCTGGAGCCATCACGCTACCCAACTTCAAACTATACTACAAGGCTATAGTAACCAAAACAGCATAGTGATGGTATAAGAACAGACACATAGACCAATGAAACAGAACAGAGAACTCAGAAATAAGACTACACACCTACAACCACCTGATTTTTTAAAAACTTGACAAAAACAAGCAATGAGGAAAGGACTCCCTATTTAATAAATGGTGCTGGAAATGCTGGCTAGACATATGCAGAAAATTGAAATTGGACCCTTCCTTATGCCATATACATAAAATTAACTCAAGATGGATTAAAGACTTAAATGTAAAACCCAAAACTATAAAAACGCTAGAAGAAAATCTAAGCAACACCATTCAGGACAGAGGCATGGGCAAAGATTTCATGACGAAAATGCCAAAAGCCATTTCAACAAAAGCAAAAATTGACAACTGAGATCCAATTAAACTAAAGAGCTTCTGCACAGTGAAAGAAACTATCATCAGTGTAAACATATAACCTACAAAATGGGGTGAAAATTTTTGCAATCTATCCATCTGGCAAAAGTCTAATATCCAGAGTCTACAAGGAACTTAAATAAATTTACAAGAAAAAAACAACCCCATTAAAATGTGGGCAAAGGATATGAACAGACACTTCTCAAAAGAAGACATGCATGCAGCCAACAAACACATGGGGGAAAAAAAAAAAAGCTCAACACCACTGATCATTGGAGAAATGCAAATCAAAATCACAATGAGATATGAGATACCTCACACCAGTCAGAATGGTTATTATTAAAAGGTGAAAAAATAACAGATGCTGGTAAGGTTGCAGAGAAAAAGAAAGGCTTTTACACTGTTGGTGGGAGTGTAAATTAGTTCAACCGTTGTTGAAGTCTGTGTGGCTATTCCTCAAAGACCTAGAGGCAGAAATACCATTTGACCTGGCAATCCCATTACTGGGTATATATCCAAATGAATATAAATCATTCTATAATAAAAATACATTCATGCGTATGTTCACTGCAGCACTATTCACAATAGCAAAGACATGGACTTAAATGAAATGCCCATCAATGATAGGCTGGATAAAGAAAATGTGGTACATATATACCATAGAATACTATGCAGCCATAATAAAAAGGAATGAGATCATATCCTTTGCAGGGACACAGATGGAGTTGAAAGCCATTATCCTCAGCAAACTAAACAAAAAACAGAAAACAAAGGAACAGAAAACCAAACACCGCATGTTCTCACTTGTAAGTCAGAGCTGAATGATGAAAACATATGGACATTTCAGGAGGAACAACATATACTGGGGCCTGTCGGCAGTGGGCTAGGGAGAGGGAGGCATCAGGATTAATAGATAATGGATGCTGAGCCCTAGGTGATGGGTTGATAGGTGCAGCAAACCACCATGGCACACCTTTACCTATGTAACAAACCTGCACATCCTGCACATGTGCTCCTGAACTTAAAAGTTGAGGGGGAAAAAAATAATCTTGAGTGCAAACTGTAAAACTCAAGCCTTGAAAGTATTTTGAAATTAAAATAGCTTCTTTTTATATTTTCTGGTTGCTAATTCTGCATAAATTAATCAAAACTAAACTCTCTCTCAAAAAAAAAAGTCCAAAGACACCAAAATAATACATTAGTAAGACTGTCTACACTGCTTCACTAAATTTAATTTACTCCATCCAAGAAGCCTCCTGAATATATGCAGAAAGCTCAGTTGGTAAGTTTGATAATTTTTTGTTTTAGAAGTGAAATGACAATGATTTAGAAAAAGGAAATTGCTATCAAATTTATATAATTATGCAGCCCAATTAAAATTAGATAATAGCCATCAAGTCTCTTGCCCATAGAAAACACTCCATAATGTTAACTATTATTACCTTTTAGTGTAGAAATATAAGTATGTTTTTATACCATTGTTGGCATTTTTTAATTTGAAGAAATACCATATAAAATGAAATTGCAATAATCAAAAGATATTGATGGAAAATAGTGACTGTTGGTGACAGACAGAATGCCTGCCATGTACAGTCAAGCAGGTTGCACACTGCTCATTCCCATCTGCAGCACTGATGTAAACCCCAATACAACAGCATGCCCTAAAGATATGCCAGGCATCACAACACAACCTACTAGGCAGCTACTGATAGATGCTATTACTAGAAAAGCTGTTCTTCATCTCATTACTGAAGCAAAATATAGACCCTTTCAGTGCACAGCAAAATTAATTGTAACTTAAAATGGAATGAGCAGTGCTCACATTTACATTCAGAAACCAGCCTCTCTGTTAATTCTGAGCATGTTTGCAACAGAATCCAAATGCTACAGCTGAGGTTTCCAGCCGCTTGTATGTGTACAAAACAGCTAAAGAGCTTGGCTAACAGCCCTTGTCTAGTTTGCCTGTGGGTGGTGATCTCTATGATGGAGGCAATGCACTACTGGGTGTCAGCAGAGCAAATGCCTTAAAATGAGGATACTAATAACCCTTAACTACCTCACAAGGCTGTGGAAAGGATCAAAGTGTGAAGAAAAGAAAAATGAGAGAAAGCACTTTGGGGACAATATGGTGACAACAGAATATAATGAATCATCTGCAATTTGCATTTAACTTTGCTAACTTCCTAAGCAAAGACTGGCATCTGGGTTCCTTGGAGTAACTCTAAACCCACATGGCAATGTCTTTCCTATCTGAAATCTGCCACTGTCATTGCTGTTATCTGGCTGAAAACAAACTGATTCACTTTGCAGGAGACATTTCTTCAGCCTTACTTCCTGCTCTGATGCTCAGCCTGCGAGCACGAAGCCTACCTTCATCCTAGGAGGCTTTGGCGGGTGGCATCATTAGGAACCACCACACTAGTTCCCTTGGAGGCACGCTGAGACAGCCAGTGCTGGCATCCAACTATGTAATAACGCCCATTAAATCTCCAGAGCAGTGGTACAAAGAAAGCATCACCATTTGTAGGAAGGTGTTTCAGAAAATCACAGAGGCTTTTGTAGATGTCACAATGATTGGAGGGGCTAGTGTCATTTGATGGGCAGGAGTCAGATGCCAGACATGCTGAAATGTGTAGGATAATTTCACAAAATGAAGAATTATTTTGTATACAACTTTCAAATATCAAATATCAGATATTATCCATATAGATGAAACACCTATTTATAATGATCTGAATCTATAATCTACCTCTGTTTTACATTTAAACCTAAAGCATTTTGGGTATGATTTTAACATATCTTAAATTTTTCAGAAATGCAACCACTGGGTAAATTGAGGAAAGATTTTTGCTGAGAATTTAGAGGTTCAGAATATCACATCATCATCGGGGATGCTAAGGAGTCGAGCTGCCTGCATCATGGCACATATTACCACCCTGAGTCTGTTGGGTGTTTCCCTTGACGCCCATTTTCCCCCCATTCCAAGCATCTCACACTTTGATTCTGCCTCCTGGCGAGTCAGTCTTGAGGAAAAACCTTTGGAAATTCTTATTGTTTTGTTATAAATGATTTTCTTCTAAATTTTCCTTATATTACAGTTAGAGCATTATTTTGACTTAGTTAAGTGTGGGTAGACTGTGTTTTCTAAAAGTTACACCTCAGGATGATAGTGAAAACATTCCAAGGTTTTTGTTTTTATAGGGAGACACTGGGCCTGAAAGTGTGACAACCACAACTCATGTGCACATGAAGTTGTCAGGTCTCTGTAGACATCTCATAGCTATTGTTACTAACCAGACCCATTCCCCCTGAAGTCGGCTAAATTGAGCGATCTAATGTTGATCATCTTGGCAATACTGGCTCTGGGAGCCAGTGGATCTACTGTACTCTTGAATTCAGGGTAAGAAGGAGAAAGGTGAAGGAAGAGTGGGAGAGGAAAAAAGAGCAGATCACCACTCCACTTCTGGAAAATATGATGGAGAGAAAAAAGCAGTGGCCTGACACCTGGAATCAGTTTCCCAGCTAAGCCACAGCTATCTGAGCAACATTAGGCACACCACTTCAGTTTTATAGTCTTGGGCTTTTTATCTGCAAAATGGACCAGACCCTCCCCAGTACAGTATTCTATGGCTCCGTCTTAGACTATGTCTGTCGACAATCTGTCCTACTTAAAGTCATATGTAGAAAGAGAAAAGGAGACAAGGCCACTAAGATTTTTAATAGCTGCCTACTTGGCTGGAGACTTTAGAGTATATGAGCATGTGATATTCATGAGTCATGAGAAAAATGAAGCATAGGGAAGTTAAGGTCACAAAGCTAGAAAGCAACAGAGTAGGGTTGTATCCATGCCTCTCTGATTCCGAAGCCCATGCTTTCCCCAAACTTACCATGTTGACTGAAGAGAAGGAGATCTGAGAGGCCCAGAAACACCCTCACTTCTTAACTAAGGGGGAAGAGGCTTCTCTGTCATTGGCCCCATTTCATCTGCTGAACCCATGGTGACCTTATATGTAGGGTCCCCATTCATCCCCATTTGCGTGGAACAGTCCTATTCTATGTCTGTTGTAGTGTCAGTATGGCAGTATTGTTAAAATTCCCTTTTCACTCTCAAATTTTATGATCACTTAATTACATGGATGCTCTCCTGTGACAGTATCATAGCCAAGACAGAAGCCACACACATACACAAAAATCACTGGCTGTTGTGGGGCCTAACGACTTAGGTTAGAAATAAAATAAACTTTAAATATCACTATATTCTCTACATGTTCTATCAGTCCCTAAAATGTTTTCTATTCACATTAAGGAGCATGCAAACTTCTAAAACTTAGGAAGATAATATACCGTTAACCTCACATGTGACTCCTTTATCTCTCCTTTTTGGAAGATAAAGTTTAATACCTCAAGAGAAACTCCTGCCCCATGAGTTTAAAGAAAAATCCTAAAAATGACATTTACTTTTCCAGATGAGAGTTTTTGGTTTCAGCAATGAACACGGCAGATCTAACACTACAAATGTTCCTGGTGCCTCTGAACATATTTGGGAGTCACCAATTCATTCTATTTAAAACCTATGAAGAGTCATCCCAGTGACTCAGGAAATAACGCATAAAAGGAAACTTAGACACACACACACAGAGAGAGAGAGAGAGCGCAGATCCTAATACTCTCCCATTGCTGCTCCCCTCTGAAATCTGGAACACTGCCTCCCATGTAAACATCTTCTTGCAGCCCCCAGGGCTGCCAGCATCGGCTGGCATTCAGGTTCTTCTTTCCCCATCCTTAGGCTTCATCCTTGCAGACTAAACTCTCTTCTCCAAGTACCAGCCTCGTCTCTTGGTTATGCCTCTACTTTTGCTGACCATCTTAACACCCATAGTCTTACCATCATCTTGGGTGACTTGAGTGAATAGGTAGAATTCCTGAAGATGATTCATGCATCCTTGTCCTTGCTTTCTATAATTGGTTGCTTCCCCCACCCACTGAAATGGCTCTCACAAAGTCTCCAGTGATCACCATATTGCTAAAGACAATGAGTGTTTTCTTCTGTCCTCCTACTGCGCACTTGACCTCTGAGGTTCTATACTTGGTTTCCATCCAATGATTCTAAACTACCTCTGTCTTCACAGTCTCTTCTCTCTATTTGTGATGGCCTCAACTCTCTGCTCTTCTTACTCTATACCCTCTTTCTTGGCATTTCAACCATATTTATGGCTCCAATATGCTACTACAGTATTGTTCAACCTGCTACTACAGGTCACCAGTGTCCCTTAAGGTTCTGCCAGCTGTCCCTTGAGTGTTTCATGGTCAGCTAAGTTTGTGAAACTGTGCACGCTCTATCACCTTTTGAATGTTACCATCCAGGTTAAGTATATAAACTCTGAAGTCACCTTTCTGGGTTTGAATCCTGGCTTTGTACTCATTGTCACTGACAGTTTACTTAATTACTTAATTGTGCTATTCCAGGTTTCCTCATCTGTAAAATGGGGAATATTCCAGGACATGCTGCATGGGGATATTGTGTGGAGAGGAATACATGAGTTAATACATGTAAAGTGCCTGACACATGGTAAGCACTCAATAATATTACTACTAGTATATACAAATGTCTGCAAGGTCCTGAATAGATGAAATCAGTTTATGTAACTTAATATTTCCCAAATTTATTCTCCTAGAGAACACAGAACATAACTTAGTTTGGGAAATCTATGTTGCTGAATCTCTGGTCCATCTCAACTCAAACTCTTCAATGAGATTTACCAGGCAACTGTGCATAGGACAACTTCAATACATCCAAACCCAAATGCATCATCTCCCTCCCAACTCTTTCCCTCCTGCACCACTCACTGTGTAGTAAATGGCACCATCTTTTCTTCAGTCTCTTATATCAGCAACCCAAGGACTGGCCAAAACTACTTCTTGTCACCCACTGCTCACATCTGTCAATAACTTCTGCAAATTCTGCCACCTTCTTCATTTTCAAAGCTATCCCTGCCTCTCCATTCTTATCACTTCTTAACTGGATGATACCAGTGGCCTCCTGACTGGTTTCTTTGATTTCAGACCAGCTTCTTGTAAGTTGCTTCCAGAATAATCATTTTTAAATGCCTAATTAGTTACATCAACCCTGTTGTTAAAAGGTTTCTCATGCCTTTCAGGCTAAATATTAAACTCTTTAGCTTAGTACAAACAGCTCTACTCTACCACATAGGCTTCCTCCATGCCAACCTATTGAGGGGTTCCCATCTGTGTCACATTATGTCATGCCTCTGTGTCTTTGCACGGACTGCTACCTCTTCCTGGAATGTCCTCTGCACCCAGATAGCTCTTACTCATCCTTGAAGACCCTATGCATTGTATCCTCTGGGAAGGCTCTCCTACCCACCACTCCCAGTCTGGGTTATATGCTACTTATCTGGTACTTTTCATGGTTGTCTCTGTATGGCCCATTTATGCCCAAAGGATTAGTCTAAGCCAGTCATGGTAATTCCAGTCTTTTCGTCACATTTGGTTTTAAAATGGATATATGGGCCAACCCTGAAAATAAAAATTGAAGGGGAGAAAAAGAGAGGTAGTGGGAGGGGACCTGAGGGATGGATTTTTGAGAAAAGTTTTTATTTTAAGAAGAACATCCTGGAAAGGTACAGACTCCTTATCTCTCGACATTGTTGTAAGAGAAAGAGGCAGCAGAGACTGGCAGCCGTCCAATGGTGCTGATGGCAACTGATTGAGGGAAGCTTGGTTGACTGAGAAGAGCAGTGTAGAGAGATAAAATGAAACTGGTTCTCAACCCTGGAATCCTCTCTAACTCTGGACTTGTCTTGGATAATAAATCACCTTATTATTTAAACCAGTGCTAATTAGAATTCTTCGTTACTTGCTGATGATGGCATCCTAACTGATGCAGCTGCCATACCATCTTGTGGATCTCTTTGCAATGCAAACTATCACCACAGTCAGTCATTACACTGTGCTGCAGATTTATTATGGGTTTTTCCATGAAAATTTTATGTCCTGAAAGGCAGGGACTTGAAATATCTACTAGAGAACTGTAGAAATCACTACGTGTGATAGCAAACAATATATAACAGGCAAAACGTTGGAAGAATTCCCACCAAAGTCAGGAACATAACAATTATCACCACACATCAGTATCGGCCCTAGATAACGCAATATGATGAAGACAAAAAATAAGAAGTGTAAATATTGGAAAGTAAGGCACAAAATTCTAGTTCCAGATAATAGAATTATCTACATAGAAAAGAGATGAAAATGAAACAGGACACTAATAAGAGTTTAATAAGGTGTTCAAGTACAAGATCAGGATATTAAAGCAGGTGATTTAGTATATACAGCAGAGATAATATAAAAAATGATAATGGAAAATATCATTCAAAATAGCCAAATGCACAAATTAAAATAGCCATATATATCCAGGAATATCCATAACAATAAGTCTGAAAAACTTGTATGAGGACAATGTTAAAATATAACATGGTAGCATAAAATAAAATCTCAATAAACAGAAAAACATAATGATGTTCCTGAATAGGGACCTTGATACATTGAAAATTCAGCTCTCCTATCACTAATCTAAACTTTAATGTAATTTCAATAGAAATCTCAACACATTTTCAAAAAAGACAAATGGTAAAAGTACATATGGATAATCAAAAACTTCTGGATAATAAATCAGTGAGCACATCCAGATAATGGAGTATTATTCAGTGCTGAGAAATGCCATGAAAAGCTATAGAGGAACCTTACATACATATTACTAAGTGAAAGAAGCCAGTCTGAAAAAGCTGCATATTGTATGATTCCAACTATTTGACATTCTGAAAAAGGCAAAATTATGGGGACCCCCCCCAAAAAAAATAGTGGTTACCAAGAATTAGGGGAAGGGAGGGATAAACAGATGGAACACAGAACTTTTAGGGCAGTCAAACTATTATGTATGATACTATAGGGGTGGATACATGTCATTAAACATTTGTCCAGACCTACAGAATGTGCAACACCCAGGTGAACCCTAATGCAAACTATCAACTTTGGATAGTCACGACATCTCAAGGCAGGCACATCATTTGTAACAAATGTACTTCTCTTGTGTGGGATGTTGATAATGGGGGAGGCTGAGCATGTGTAAAGGAAATTCTCGATATGTGGAAAATTCTGCACCTTCCTTTTAATTTTACTGAACCTAAAAATTGCTCCAAAAATATAATTTCTTTCTAAAAAAAAAAAAAGAAGCAATGCAGGGGAAACTGGGCCTACATGATATTAAAACTATACTGTATAGTAATAGAGCCCGAATAATAGCAAATATAATTCAGAAATATACCCTTGAATGTAATGGAAATTTTGTTTATGAAAAATAGTTTTGCAAAAAGTTGCTAACCAGTTGTTGTGGGAAAATCCCTATATCCCTATGGTATATCCTTATATCCCATGGTATATCCCTATACTATGTCATGCACACATGAAAATTCCTAAGAAGATAAAAGGTTAAACTAAAACAAAATTAGATACCACATGAAATTGAAATTGCCAATTTTGAAGGTCATAAGCGTTATTACCAGCAATTTCATATAGTTCAAGTAAATGCATTAATTATTAAGAATAAAAACAGGAAATACTTTTATAATCTTGGCATGGGGAAAATCAACATAAAAAAGAAATAAAACCTAAAATATACAAAAAGTAAGTAGTCTGCACATATAGAAGTTCTCTGTGCATATAAAAAGTGCCTGTGTCATAAAGTTAACATTAAATATTAGTTGAAAACCAAGAACCAATTGGGAGAAAAAACATTAACATTTGTAAAATACAAAGAATTAATACTCAGATTGAAAAAGAAATACTACAATCTATATGGGAAGGACAAAAACACAACAGAGCTGTACTAAGTAAACAAATAGGCAATTCTCAGAAGAAGAAATGAAAATAGACAATTATTTGAAAAGATCCTCATCCTCACTGACAAAAAGGGATATGCAAATTAAAACAACGAAGTCTCATTTTCCTTTCAACCATTTTGCAAAGCTTTCAAGAAACTGGCCATATCAGGGTTAGTGATTATGTGGGGAAACAGACAACCTCGAACTCACCTTGTTAGTATTTGCTTTTAGAGGATAATTTGCCCATTTCCATTAAAAGTTAAAATTTATATATCCTTCAACCCAGCAATTATACTTTTAAGCATCTATTAAAGAGAAATGCTTCTGTATACATATGCATTGCAGTACCGTCTGTTACAGACAAAAAAAATGAGACATAACCGTTTCCAACAATAATTTGATAATTAAATAACTGAGTTATTATACCTCTATTTATTTAGTATTATCCAGTCATTTCTAGAAAGGATGTATATTAACATGTATGGATATGGAAAGTCCTTCAAGTCATATAATAAAGTGAGAAAACTAATTCTACAATACTATATCTCGAACAATCCCATTCATGACAAAAACATCCTATATGCTATGTGGCAATATTGATAGATCAACTATTGGGAGTATTAAAGGAAAGCATCTATACATTTGCTCTTTTAAAAATCTTTTACAATAAGAACACATCATGTATTACTTATGTCATTATACAAATACAGTTAATTTCATCTCAATTCACTTATAAGTCAGTTCCACATGTGTGCATGAGATAAGCCAATTCCAGACACTTCCCAGGTGTATTTTGTTTTAATCAATTGGTAAAAAACATATGTACACATATAGCCACAGCTCCTTTCTTGCTGTAAGCTCTCACTTTTTAAGTTCCTATTTCAATTCCTATTTCCCCCAAGGACCATAAAATATCAAAATATATTTATAATGAAAAGGCAATTGGCAGAAGGTCAGTTTGATTGCAATTCTTCAGCTGATATTTTGAGTAAACCTATGTCTTGAGGATAAAGTGGAGTTCTGCCTCACCCCAGCAAGCAAATCTGAGATCTGGCCCTTTCAACAATGAAAGGAGGGGAGCATGTTCTGATCATCCACTCTGCCTTCTCTATAATCTTCTCATATTATTGAACAATCTGGAGGTACACACCACCGCTGCCTCCCTCTCCCTCCTAACTCACTGCTGACTAGGGTGTAATTTGTATTTATGACAACTTTATATCATTTTTCTTGAACAAGGGAACACACCCTTCTGTTTCCCCTTTGCACTGACTTGCTCACACTCCTTCCTACTTGTCCCTGCTTTTCTCCCTCCCTCTCTCTCCTTTCACCCTTATCAAAAGCCTCTGACACCAAGATCACCCTGGGCTTCTCTCCACCAGCAGTGAGCAGGAAGCTGGAAGCCCGCACACTTCAGACACAGGATGACAGCCCAGGGCATGGCACATACCAGCGTTCCGAGCTGTGACCTTGGAGCCGAGTTTCAGCAGACGAACAAACACGTTACTGTTGCAGTGGTTCACCATGTGCAACTGGAGGCTTCGTCGAGTCTGGATCTTGACCAAGCATTTTGCCATACTGGTTATTCCAATACCCTTGGTCTCCTCGGCCTGTCATGGCCCAGGGCAGCCTTTCCCTAACCTTCCATTCTGTTTTAAAGGGCCTAGGCAGGACCCACTGAATGAATCAAATGTCAGGTTCCTAATGCGGCCAACAGAAATAACTCGAGGGATCAGCACTGGGAGAGGAGGAGGGAGGGGACGCTATTTTTAAACTCTCTACTCACCCCTCTAACAAACAATGAAAGATTACGCATCAGCCCTACTCTAGCCTTTCTAAATCATCCGGAACAAAACAGAGGACCCTGTCCAAATGCCTCATAGTTTCCTAAGAATCAAATGCCCCCAAAAGATCAGATAACAACTGGACAATTCAATAATGGAGAAATAACCCACCTTTTCTTCTAAGAATTATTCCTTGAGCCTTTATTATATTCTAGAGCAGTACTGTCCAATAAAATTATAACATAAGCCATTTCACAGAGGGAAAAGAAGCCTTTAAAAAGCAAAATAAATGTATTACAATTAATTTTAATAATGTGTTTTATTTGAAGTCAAAATATCCAAATAGTATCTCAACATGTAATGATATCAAAATTCCTTAATAATTATAAACTCTTATTAATAAAGAGTTTGCATTATTTTTTGGAACTAAGACTTTGGAATCAGTGTGTGTTGCACACTGCACATGTTTAGCACATCTCAAATGTTCAGTAGCTACATGTGGCTGCTGTTGTGGTCAGCTCAGCGCTTGGCAAAGTGCTGAATTCCTCCCATGCCTTATCTCCATCCCACAACAATGCTAATATTTTCTTCACCTTAAAGATAAGAAAACAACAACTTACAGTAATTGACCTCACAACAATCATGAAGTTAGCAAGTGCCAAAGCCATGATTTGAACCTTGCTTTCCAATTCATACCGGCTGACGAAAGTTAGTGTTTTAAATGCAGGTGCCACGCAACCATTACATTCTGACTCTTAGCACTTCGAAAGACCTGCACTCGTACATCTGCAGTATAAAATGTGCTTGCATCCCAGGGGACATGCTCAGGGATGAAAGCTGTTTCAATTTCTTTTTTAAGACATGCTATATTTGAAAAAATTTCAACTGATTAATAACTGCCTCCTCATTCTATCTTAAAGTTATATTTCTTTGCTTGTACATTTTTCTCCTCATCCTTTTCTTCTGAAGCATGAAGGGGCTGAGAAGGAAAAATTTTCCTCACACAATTTCACCACACTTGCATACATTTTTCTACTTTAAATATCTACCGTCACCAAAAGATGATTTTCTAATAATCCTTTATGAAACATTAAGAGCAGGCAATTGAAATTCTCTGTTGTTATGTGTCAATATAAAATTGATTTAGCATTTCTGGGAAGAAAATTAGCAAAATATTTGCAGTTTCATAGCTGTGGTATTCTTTGAACCAGAAATTCCACTTATGTGAATTAACCCTGAGAAAATAATCAGAAATGCTGACAAAAATATTTGGACAAAGATGTTCATCAGTGTATCATTTATTATAACAAAAAAATGTTTTTTAAGTCAATCTAAATTTCCAGTGGGAAAATAAATACATGTGATGGAATATTGCACAGACATTAAAATTCATGTTTAGAAGAATTAATAATGTTTGAAAATGCTTATAATATACTACTAAATGAAAAAAGCATCTTTATATTAACAGTGTGGCATCAACTATGTAAAACTGCACACTGGAAAAATATAAGTTCAGACAATAAATCTTGGAAGGGAAAAGGTGTGTTGCCAGCCATGTACTATGGCTGAAGTAGGGTAGACCATTTCCAGGAGCCTCACGGGGCCTCCCACTCCCCTCTCCTGGGTGCGCAGTCTCCAGTATGGCAAGGAGTTCCTACTCTCACAGGAGTTAGTCAATTTTCAACCCTGAAGCTTAAAAGGAAAATATCCCTAAAAGTTCTCAAAACCTTCAACCCTTTGCAATTCCCCGGATGATACAATTCTGAGTAGAATTCCCACATATAAAACAGATAGACTGATGCAAAGGTGGGGCCCAGGAATAGTACCTACTATACCTCCCTGACTAGTCACCAACAGTGGTTCTTGAAGAAGTGCTAAAAATCTTTAGGACACTGAAGAACAAATCTGAAAATCACTGTTCGTGATAAATTGTTACTTTGCAGTAACACATGATGAATTTCATAGATTAATGGGGGCTCATTTGCATGCAGTAGGCCAGCGCTCAATACTGAGGAAATCTCCCTTTGGCCTGTCTGGGGGGAATACAGATAAATCTTTATGTTTATCATCATGTTAAAACAACATGTGACCTGACAGCTCACTTGAAACAAAGAGACCTTCCAAAAACAAAACAGGAAGCAAGTAAAAAATATGAAATAAAACCATCACCATACTTTCTGTTCTTTTCTACCAAAACAGTCATTCTCCATATTGTCAAGCTTAATATCTCACCATTGTTTCAAATGCCTCCTTCCTACCTTTCATTTTAAAAGTATTATGATCTTTGGGAGGCCAAGGCGGGCGGATCACTTGAGGTCAGGAGTTCAAAACCAGCCTGGCCAACATGGTGAAACCCTACCTCTACTAAAATTACAAAAAAATTAGCTGGGCATGGTGGCTGGTGCCTGTAATCCCAGGTACTTGGGAGGCTGGGGCAGGAAAATCGTGTAAACCCGAGAGGCAGAGGTTGCAGCGAGCCAAGATCTTGCCACTGCACTCTAGCCTGGGAGACAGAGTGAGACTCCATCTCAAAAAATATTATTATTGTTATTTTAACTATAGCCTGTCAGAATATTTAGCATTTCACATGTTTTTCACTGTTCCCGCTCTTAAACCTGCTCTCACTGTCTATTCTACTTTTCAGAGATCGTAAGTCGATTCCTCTACTCTTGTTCTTTTATGGATCTTCTTTCATGGAGAAAGACAAGCTAGCAAGACAAGCATTCTAAATTGCCTCAGTCATTTCTCTCTACCTTGTCTGACTCTGCCCAAAGGGGTGGGTACCTTTCAAGAGGAAGAAGAAAAGAGAGGTGGGAATATGGAACCAAGCCAAAGATTCTGCAGGATCCTGCACCATAAGCTTTGTTCTGTTTCGGGCCACTGTGCTCAACTGAACAATATGAGTAGCACAACATTTGGATGCCCTTGAATACTGTTTCTGTTTTGATTCATTTGTCTAATTGAAAATACACATCTGGGCAGTGACAAGAGGCCAAAGAAAGTGGAAGATGTGTGAAAAGGAGAATCGATTTTCCATAATGAGATGTCACAAACATTGCTTGCTAAGTCAGCCTGAAACCAAAGAAGAAGAACGACATTCAGTGATAAGAACTGTTCATGGGCCTGAATTCAATGGCTGCTCCTGCACAAACCACCTGACACAGATCCGAGGAAAGGCCACAAACTTGCCTCTACTTCATGAGTGGCTGGAAGTTACTGGACAACTTGGAGCCCTGGCCCTTCGACTGTAAATGGAGACAACAACTCTTCTCATGGTTGTTATGACAAGGAAATGAGATATACGTTATCAAGTGCCTAACACAGAGCTGGTTCCTATGAACCAGAACTTATTAAGCAAGATTTAAAGCACAGACTCTGGAGCAGTCCTTGGGTTCTAATCCTGGCTGTACCATTTATCATCTCTGAGCCTCAGTTTCCACATCTGTAACATGAGCTTTCATTTTACAGAAGTAAAAGCAGTGCGTACCTCCATGGGTAGTTGTGAGGATTAACCAAATTAATACACATGGCATTCTCAGATCAGTGCCTTGCACAGCAATTTACTCAATAAATGTTAGCAATTTTTTTTCAACACATGGTCTTTTTTTTTTTTTTTTTTTGGTCTCTTTTAACTACTCAAGAGGAAGACAGGGAGGATTTTAAATAGCCTGGATTCTCTTCCTTCTGTCAACCATCTGTCTCTTTAACATGCTATTACTAGTTACTCCTCCCCAGCAGTAGCAGTATTGCTGGTTGTAAAGTTAACCCAATCATGCCTATTATCTTGGGAAACCTACAGAAACCTGCTGAAATTCAATTTTCTATCTGCAAAATGGTGAGGATACTGGGTGCTTACATGACTGGGAGTCTGACATAGAATAGGCATTTAACAAATACTAACTATAATTATACCATTGTCAATATGTCATTTATTATCTACTTTATTAACTAATATTTGACAAGCATAATGGAGTCAGCCATTAGTTAAAATAGTTTTGGAGATTCACTAAAATTTTAGCTAACTGCTAACTCCAAGTGGAAAGATAATGAAATATTATTACATTCATTAAATGTTCTTTGTAATCAGGTAAGACGTTAAGAATCCACTATAAAGAGTCCTTAGTCCTAACACATACCTCAGAGGACTTTTAAAGATTGTGTTAATTTAATAAAACATATAAACAATAATTTTAATAATATATTTGTGATAGGAGGGTTATATTCTTGAGTATATAGTAAAAAGAGAGGGAAGCTGTTGCCAACATCGCTGAGAGACAGGACCATATGGCCAGGTAATCAACCATCTGTATAATTCAATTTCCTTGTTTGGAAAGTGAGATAACAGTATCTGTTCTATCCAATTCAAAGAAATGGTCATGAGTATCAAATTATGATAACTTACATGAAAAAAATACAGAAATGCGTAAGATGCTTTGGCATATTGAACACTGTTCCTCTTATGATTTCCCCTATCAGATTGAATGTTTCCTGCCTGTAAACTGAGATTGCTGCTCTCTGGGGCCCAGCATCACCTTGTAGAGTCAGGGGAAAGGTGAATAAAAATCCTCTGGAGAATACAGTTGCAGACAGAGTATAGTCCAAGCAGCACAGCTGGGCTCTGTTCAACACCACTGTTCTCAGTAGCTCTAAGGCCTCCTCACCACGAGTTACTTCCTTGTATTTTCCTGACTCCCCAGCTTATTTATAAATGGGAAAAAGTAGATAATTCATTCAAAGCAGTCATTTAACTTGGGCAAGGAAAGTCAAAAAGCATGCCTGTGACTCAGATAGATGTTCTTGTGAAGTCACTGCTCCTATGTTATAAAGAATGTATATAGTTCCTCACCCCCTCCAAGAAATTGATTTATGCACAAATTGGCTAAAATTATCATATTCTGCTGCAATAGGATAACACTTGAATGCTTTTAAAAATAAAATTAGAGCAAAAAATACAAAAACATCACCTGTTTTTTTTTTTTTTGAGACATGGTCTTGCTCTGTCACCCAGGCTGGAGTGCAGTGGCCCATCCATAGCTCACTGCAGCCTCAACCTCCTGGGCTTCAAAGTGATCCTCCTGCCTCAGCCTGCCAAGCATCTAGGACTATAAGTACACACCATCACACTTGAATAATTTTTAAAATTTTTTACAGAGATGGCGTCTCACTAGTTTGCCCAGGCTGGTCTTGAACTCCTAGCCTCAGTGCTCTTCCCACCTCAGCCTCCAAAAGCGCTAAGGATTACAAGCATGAGCCACGATGCCTGGCCCATTTGTTCTTTTTAAATGATATAAAAAGCCTGATGCATTATAAATATGCACAGTACTTACTATGAGTTCTCAATAGAAGCAAATTAGAATTCTGGATTTTGTATTTTACTCCACAACACAGGACTTGTATTTAATCTTAGGTTTCAGGTCAGGAGCAGAAGAGTCAGCTAGATTGAGTTCCCTCCCTTCAGTCATCTATCCCATACTGAGCAGTCCTCAAGGACAGGGCACCCAGTTAGGCCGGACATTCAAACCAATAGTTAGAAACAGGTGTTTCAAGTACCTTGATAAAGAAACAAACAAAGGAGAAAACTATCAATGCCATGTCAGGAGCCAAGAAATATGTCATAGAAAAGGAGTCACCTGAAAAATCAGTATCAATTTACTGCTGCAGCAAGGAAAAGAAAAAAGAACAGCTGGAGCAAAGGAGCCAGCGTGGGAAGGAAGGAATTGGCACAGACAGGCAGTGGTGGAAGGAGCAGCTTTGTCTGGAGAAAGAAGGATGAGAGGGTCAAGGCAGGATGAAAGGCCTTGGAGGGAACTAAGGCTGGAGAGGAGAGTGGAGGCCAGTATGTGAGGAACCATTGGCCCCACTGTGTGAGGCTGGACTCTCCATGCAGTCAATGGGCAGGTTCCAGAAACTACTTCCAGCAAAGACTGTAGCAGGAGTTCAGGTGATGGGCTACAGGGAGATCAATAAGAAAAAGATTGCAATGTTCCACAAAAGAGAAGAAGAGGGGATAGCAAGGGATAAATGTTAGGGCTTCTTCTGAGACAGAATTCAGAGGACTCTGGTGGCCGAGTAGATGTGGAGTGTGGGGAAGGGTCACAAGGCAAGGGTGGCTTCCGGACCTCTGGCTGGGACATCTGCATACATAGTGATGTCATCAACCAAGTCAGAGCAGGAACAGGTTTGAGACTGGATTTTGGAGAAAGAAGAAGTCATGAGGGGAGCTGTAAACACATTAAGGTGATGTGTTAAATGTGAGCTGTTGTGTGCATGCCTCAGCCAAAAGCACAGAGCAGTAGCATGAGACTGAGCCCTCTGCATGGAGGTCATGACCACAGAGGCGGTCAGGATCACTCTACTTCGTGAAAACCCTGAGCCTGAGATTCCGACCTCCTTCTCTCTACTTCTCTGTCTTGTCTCTCCAAATACCAGTAAAGAACAAAAATAATATTTTGAAATGCTAATCAATGAGCTTCTCTTTCCACTTGTGCTTACAAAATTCCTGAAGGTCTTCTAATGATCCCCAGCCTAGGCAGCAAAACTAGCCCACCCAAAAGTAAAACAATGACCATGAATAGCTGATCATTAATTTCACAAGTCAAGGCGGAAAGTTCTCCTCCCTGACCTGCAGATGGGACAAAAGAATCTGAAGGAGCCACAAGTAGAGGAGATGATGAGGTAAGGGACCCCCAACCTCTAAGGATCAAGCACTATATACTGTGAACCTCATTATGCAACAAGCAACCCGCAGATTCTGCAGCAAGATAATTGTCCATCTCCTCTCTCATTTACCTACTACAAGAAACACGCTTATACTCAACAGCCCATGGTATGCTAAACCCTGATGAACAAAACTAGGGCCTGAATACCTCTGCTTACTGCAACTGTAGGGATGGGAGTAACATGAAGGACAACTTTCCACAGCTGTCTGTGGATGAAACCAGCTGTCTCCCATAGAGACCAGACATGGAATTTCACAACTATAATGTGTTCTTCAGAAACATGCATGAGGAATTCTCTTGTAGTATAATTTAAACTATCTCAGCTTTGCACAGTGGCAATATTGCAGCCAATGAGGCTTATCTGAGGTGCAATTATTGGCTAATTAAACTCTCTCTCTGACCAAGGCTACCTATAACTCAGATTCTTCCTTCTATATAAACAAAGTGTTTTTCCTTTATCTTGGTTGAACCTAGGGCCTAAGAATTCTCTGATGATCTACGACTTAGATACATCAAGGCAATCTATTGATGTTGAAGTTTTATCAGGTGCCAATGTAGTCTCCCAAGGTTTCCTGGAGGAGATATGGATGACAACACTGAACTTATTGACTCCAATTAGAACAGCCTCTTTCAGTTTCTGTGTAATACTCTCAAGCAAGAGTGTACTTCCTTTGTCCCCATGCAGGATCAATTTGTTTCTCCATCACTTCTGCTTTTTTATTTCACTCCCTCCAGACAAAAGTTACAATGAAAGATAAAGCATTTTTCTCTGAGTAAAGGAAATTAAATTACATTACATAAATAAATGAAGCTTAAATTTTGTTCTCCATATTTCTCAACAGCTCTGCAGATGGTATTAAGAAACAAGGCATCTGTGTCTCCCTGTGGAAAAATCCAGGCTCTTCTGGAACTGTGGGCTCCTTGTGTTGCTGTCATGTAATCAAGAAGCTAGAGGTAGCAGAACCCAATCCTTCCACCCAACACGCTAGCCAAGGGCATCTCTCTCTTGCATCTAGCTGTGACTCAAAAAGAGAACAGCAAATGGTCACTAAATGTAAAACAAGTTGCCAACTACTGTAGGCTTTGTCTTTCAAATTATCAAACATATATATATGTATATATATTTGAGATGGAGATTCACTCTTGTTGCCTAGGCTGGAGTGCAATAGTGCAGTCTCGGCTCACTGCAACCTCCACCTCCCAGGTTCAAGTGATTCTCATGCCTCAGCCTCCCAAGTAGCTGGGATTACAGGCACCTGCCACCACACCTGGCTAATTTTTGTATTTTCAGTAGAGACAGGGTTTCACCATGTTGATCAGGCTGGTCTCGAACTCCTGACCTTAAGTGATCCACCCACCTCAGCCTCCCAAAGTGCTGGGATTACAGGCATGAGCCACCACACCAGCCAAATTATCAAATATTTTTAAAAAGTGTTATATCCAGTTTTTGCAAGGCTACAATGAGAGACAATCTCATATACAATTTGGTGGGATGTGTGGAGGAAGGATGGTAAAAAATATTTTTACATATTTATGTGATAGAATAATGTATGTCCATTAAATATAAAATTATAGAAGAATATTTAATGTCATGGGAAATATTCCTGTTATGTTGTGAAGTGAATAAGTAGATTATAAAATAGCATCTCTAGTATATTTTTGTTAAAATTTTTAAAACTTGTCAAAAACATATAGGTGGATTCTACACATTTATAACACAGTTTGAACATCAGGTGGTTTTTAAATTTTATTTGTGTTTTCTTTTCTGACTTTTCTACAATGACTGGTATTTTAAGAGATGGAGTCTCACTCTGACGCTCAGGCTAAAGTGTAGTGGTATAATCATGACTCACTGCAGCCTCAAATTTCCAGGCTCAAGTGATCCTCCCACCTCAGCCTCTTGAGTAGCTGGGCCTACAGGCATATGCCATTACACTTGGCCAATGTTCCTTTTCTTTTTTTTTTTTTTTTTTTTTTTGGTAGAGACAGAGTTTTGCCATGTTGCCCAGGCTGGTATCAAACTCCTGGGCTCAAGTGATACTCCTACCTCAGCCTCCTAAAGTGCTAGGAGTATAGGAATGATTCATCATGCTTGGCCTAGTATTGCTTTTGATTCCCCACTAAAAAAAAAAAAAAAAAAAAAAGAGCACACTTGACTTCTGGCAAACCCTAATCCCAGGAGAATATTCTTCTTATATGCTTTCTTTTATATAATAAATGCTGTCCTGGTTGCATTTAGAACTCATTCATTCATTCATTCATTTATTCATTAATTCAGCATATATTAGTTTAGCTCTTACTTTGTGTCAGAACATGCCTAAATGCTGGGAATAGTGAGGGAAACAAGGTAAAGTCCTTGCTCTTTTGGAGCTGGTGTTTTAGTTATGGAAGGCAGTCAACAAACAGGAAGACAAACAAATAAGTGAGAAAGTGTTTGATAGTGCCAGGTGCTCTAAAGAAAATAAAACAGGGTGATAGCATGAGAAGGAGCAAACAGATAGACTGGAAGAATTACTCAGAATTAGGCATTCAGGGAAGACCTTCCAAGGAGCTGAAATCTGAGCTAAAACTTAAAGAAAAGAAATAGCCTTAGAAAGACCAGAGAGAAGACCCTCCTGGGTGAGGAAAACAGCTCGTGCAAAGGTTCTTGAGATTGCAATGAGTTCAGCCTTTTCAAGGGAGAATAGGAAACAGTCTGAGGGGTGGGCAGGAGGCAAAGCAAGCAGGGCTTCATAAGCTACAGGAAGGAGCTGAGCTTTTATCATAACTAGATATGAGCTCCACTTATCAAAATAATCCCCTGGCTACTGTATGGAAAATATGGATGGGAGGAGGGGGATAGGAATGAAAGCAGAGAGAGCCCCCTCAGGCAATAACTACAGCATCCTGTAGACAGAGATGAGGGGCTGCACACAGCTTGGGTGGCCATGGAAATACATCTGGATTATACTGAAAAAGTTAAAGTGAATAGGATTTTGCAGATGGCTTTGACAATTCAATATCTTATGACCACTGGGCAATGGGAGAAGTTTGATGGGAAAGGCAGGCATTTACAAGTCTGACTTGAGTATTTAGGCAACTGTTAACCACGAGCCTGTTCTGGAAAGAGAACAGGGCCCCAGGAGACACAAGATAGGAAGGGAGACCCACACAGACTGTCCATCAGCAAGCAGGGGCATGTCCCCAGCCACATGGTCACAGTCAGGAGCATGTCTAATCCCAGGGACAAGGGCCATCAAGATCCTGGGGGAGCAGAGTGCTGGGGGGCCAACAGGGCAGGGACACAGGAAAGGGAACAAGGCAGGCATGAGAGCCAGACAGCAACAGAGAGAGCAGAAGAGGGCCCATCCAAAGGGCCGGGCTTGGGCTTCTCAGTTCCCTCCCAGGTCCTAGAGCTGGGGTGGGGCCAAGCCTGGATTTAGGGGCCAATTTGTTCAGATAGGCCAAGGGGGCTGGGCAGGTATTGAGAAGACCACAGATCGAAAGGAATGCTCTATTTTTTAAAATATGGACACCCCTTTCTTTAATGACAAAATTTCCAGTCTATATTTTGGTTAGCAAGTGAGTCATTCTGAAAACCCTGTTTATTTCTCTTTCAGCCAAAGCATCTGCCCATGATCACATTTCTAATGTTGAAGTGGAGATACAAGGATTTTAAAAGTACCCAATTGGACGTCTCTAAAGGAAGGAAGTGAGGGCTCTTTGTTTTTTTTTTTTTTAGTTTTATACAGATTTTTGCTCTTGTTGCCCAGGCAACAGTACAATGGTGCAGTCTTGGCTCACTGCAACCTCTGCTTCCTGGGTTCAAGCGATTCTCCTGCCTCAGCCTCCCAAGTAGCTGAGATTACAGGCATGAGCCACCACACCCAGCTAATTTTGTATTTTTTGTAGAGTCGAGGTTTCTCCATGTTAGTCAGGCTGATCTCGAACTCCCAACCTCAGGTGATCTGCCCGCCTAGGCCTCCCAAAGTGCTAAGATTACAGGCATGAGCCACCACACCTGGCTGGAAGAGAAGGCTCTTTCAAGTGAGAAACACTCATCTTCTATTACCTTTTAAGCTAGCTATTATTAATTTTCAATTTTATGCCAGAAGTTTGCAATTCACAAAAAGAAAGGAAAAAAGTCAAACCCTGCTTTTAAATATCATTGTTCCCCATTCTCCCTGTTTTAGTTACCACATTTAAAAAGAAGATGGCACCATTTGACCCAGCAATCTCATTACTGGTTATATACCCAAAGGAATATAAATCATTCTATTATAAAGATACAAGCATGTGTATATTCACTGCAGCACTATTCACGATAGCAAAGACATGGAATCAGCCCAAATACCCATCAATGATAGACTGGATAAAGAAAATGTGGTACATATACACCATGGAATACTATGCAACCATAAAAAGGAACAAGATCATGTCCTCTGCAGGGACATGGAGGGAGCTAGAAGCCATTAGCCTCAGAAAACTAACACAGGAACAGAAAACCACATACCACATGTTCTCACTTATAAGGGGGAGTTGAACAATGACAATGCATGGACACCGGGAGGGGCACAACACACACTGAGGCCTGTCAGCAGGGGGTACGGGGGGAGAGAGAATCAGGATAAATAGCTAATGTATGTGGTGCTTAATACCTAGGTGAGGTGATGGGGTGATAGGTGCAGCAAACCACCATGGCACATGTTTACCTATGTAACAAACCTGCATGTCCTGTATATGTATCTGGAAACTTTAAATTAAACAAAATTTTTTTAAAAAAGTAAAATAAAACTGTCTTTCATAGAATAAAAAGCAAAAAAGAATATGGCTATACCTTTTGCTTTCAGAAGCAGTGGCCAATGATCTAAAACCATGTAAATAAGAACAGCAGCAATTTGGGGTAAGAATGATTAAAGAATAATCAGAGTGATGAAGAAACTGAGAAATAATCTCATCTTATTTTACAAAAGAGAAAATAAGATTTAGGTGATATCAATGTCCAGCATGTGCCAGATAAGAAGTGAATGTTTATCAAGTGAACAAATGAAAGAACAAAGCCCAGCCCTCTCACTCTCTGTCCAATGCCACTGGAAAATCCTTCCCACCACCAGAATCCCCATTAATACTGTATTCAATGTCCACTCAAGTGCAGTCTAGCACCCGTGTATATTGGGGACTTGGGGGTCACCATACAATGCTTAAATGAGAGTGACATAGCACCTTCCAAACAGCTTGGCAAGAGCCTTGACTGTGTTTGGGTGACTCATCCTGGTTTACCAGAGTGATAGACCAAAAGCATGTAAAATGTCATGTCACCACCGTAACTAGAGCAGACAGTTCTCACATCTATTTTGGAATCTGGGGCTTTGGCATGAACAGGGATTTCAGAGTTTCAAAAACACACCCCCCTGCTTTCCTTTTGGTAGACTCATCTGCAAGATTTAGAGCAGCTGTTTCCAAATCTTTTGGGGAAAAAAATATTTGTACATACAAATAACTGCATATTTATTTATAAATTAGATACATATATATATATATATATATATCTGTCCTTCTATATTATGTACATTATAAAACCTATACAATAGAAATTTTATAAAGAAGTGGTAAAAATAAAATATCAGAAGTCTGAATAATTTCTTCCTCCACCCTAGCGGATCACTGTATGTACCCTGCTCTGGAAGCCAAGGCTCTAGGACCTCCAATTCACCATCTGCCAAACCAGGAAGGAAACTGCACTCCTCTGTTTATGGCATTGAGCATACACTCCCAAGACCAGCCTTGAGCCAACTGACCAGAGCCTCTCTTCTGAACCTTGCCTGCAGTGCCTCAGACCTACTATAAAGAGCCAACCTAAAAGAATGGTACCCAGCACACAATGCCCAACACTTTCTCCTATTTAAGTGGCACTGGATCTTAAGGGAAGAGAAGGAGGGAGAGGCTACGAGATCCTGTCTCAATTTAAGCTTGGGGATTGCAAAGAACATCTACTTAACACTCACTACCAACCCACTGAGAAAAATGCAAGAAAATAGAACCCCATGCATCTAAAACTCAGAAAATTCTAGTTTCTGCTTTCTAGCAACAATAGGCTTAGTCATATTTTCACCTTTCCTCTCCTGCAGTTTCTTAGGGAAGTAGTGTAAGTGTTTATTTGTCTAAGCGCCAAGCAAAATGTCTTCCCCTCTGCAGACCACACTCTGGCTATCACAGCTGGTCACACAACACTCTCCTCTGGCTCAAATCCCAGCCCTCAAGGACTATGATAGATTACTTCCTAGGACACTTGACTGACTGCTTTTTTCACCCTACCCAAGTCCTTCGAAGCAATTAATTATTAATAAGTGGGGCAGCAAAACGCTAACCTGAGCAGGAGCAACAATTTAGGAAGCTCCGCTACTGAATTGCTTCCACTAAGACAGTCACTGCTAACACAGACCGTAAGCAAATGAGTAATTAGAACTAGCCTTGGAGTGAGTCATTCCTTATTTAATGAATTCAACTTCAAAATCAGAACATGATTCCCAGAAGGAAGCGAGGTTCCCGTGGGAAGTCTGTTTCCCCTGCAGCCTGGCTCTACTAAGAATTCTGTTCACTGCAACACACTCGGTCCCTAACCTTCTCACCACTCTTTCTAAGGTGATAGAAGTCTCTGAGGAGTCAGCAGGTCCTGGCATGCTGTGCTGAAAAACCAAAGCCTTGCACACTGTCCTGCATACACAGCAGCTCTTCTCACTGAATCACAGAGATCACCCATACTTAAATAAAAATGTTGTCTCTTTTGGTAATTCATTTGCTATAACTGAAAAATAGATGTAGTTCCTTAGTTACTTGTTCTGTTTTTAGCAAGAGGAGTTGAGTCCTTTTAGCTGTGTTCAATGTCATCTTAGATAGCTGGGCCAGGAATCTGAGAGTAAGGATATAATCCCAGCCTTCCGGAATACTTACCCAACAATGTGACGTGGGCCAAATGTTCTCACCTCTCCAGGCTTTCCCATTTGTAGAAGAATTTTGAAGGTATGTGCTAGATCAGAGGCCAGCAAATGATTTCTATGAAGGCTTAGATTTTAAGGTTTGCTGGTGAAATTTTAAAGTTAAAAGTTGCAGTTGGTTCAAAAGAGGCAAAATGGAGGATATTATATAGGTACTTATATCATCATCTAAAGCATAACTGTTCACTGGAAGGCCAGAAATAATGGTTCTGGGCCCACCACAGGCTGTATGTTGCTGTCCCCTGTATTAGGCCTTCCTCAACAGTCCCTCTAACCCTCAAAAGCTATGAAAAATACTCCTGTCCCCAACTTCCTATTCTCAAAAGAAAAAGACCTCAAGCCACAGTCTGGGATTTTTTTTTTTTTTTTTTTTTTTTGCCTTGACATTCAGCAAAAGAATCAGAGTTAAGAGCTAGAAAGCACCCGAGTGGTGCTCAAAGCCAATCTTCCTGTTTTATAGATGAGGAAAATGAAGCTGTGAAAGGTGGACAGTCTTGTCTGTGGTCACCTGGCTGCTTGGCAGAGGAGCCAACACCAGAGTTCATTTGAGACATTAATGCAGAAAGCAGCCACCTGAGCCACTGCTGTGCTTACACTGCAGAATGCTGTATTTCACAAAATGAACTATTTGTGGAGACTTAGCCAACTACAGAACTGAAGCGATGCACACTGTTGGTGTCTTAAGATGTAAAATACAACATCTTTGCAAGATAAAATGCACTGAGTTTGCGTCAGGAACAAGGCACTGAGCTTCCTTACAACACAGTAAACACTCAAAATTTCAAAGTCCTCTTTCAAGTGATACAAACTTCTCATGAGTACTTAAGTTGTCAGTAAATCCAAAAATATAAAAAACCCAGAGTTCCAAAGATGAGAATAGCTCCAGAGAAAAACACAAAAGAAAATGTAAAGAGCTTTTGAAAACACTGCAAAATGGGAATCTGAAGAGCCTGCTCGGGCCTTTATGTCTTGTCCTCTAAGCTGTTCCTGGCATCTTCTACCCCGGGGCAGTTGCCAACCCAAACTGCAGTGCTGTCTTCAAGAATTCAATAGTGATCATTCATAATTTTTATTTTGCTAGTCCAATACTGCAATTATAAACAAAAACAGGAGCTGCCTTCTGCTCTGTGGAGGCCTCCTAGTTCCTGCAGAAGCAAGTCCAGCTACTGTGTGCTTATCAGCAGCTGGAAACTATAGATGTCATTAAAGAAGAATGTTCAGGATAGCCCAAGCATGTGCAATACTAAAATGATGCTTAAAACAAAGCTTTGTATGAGATCCTTCTAATTTAGGACATCTAACCCATTTGTCTGTGTTTGTGTTAAATATGTTCCCAATTCATTGTTTGATCTCCAGTTCAATTTCTGATGTGTTTTCATGCACCAGTGTTTTCAACATTAAGCAAACAAAGCAGGAATTTTAGGAATTTAATATACTGGATAACTGCAACTGCATTAAAATGCACAGGGAAGAAATTGCTAATGCATTAACACTGATTGCCTCTAGAAGCAGGGCAAGCTGCGATTTTTTTTTTCTCATTTATGCTTTTTTGTGATTTTCTAAATTGTTCATTTCTAAATAAGAAGATGATGTACTAGTTTCATAATGAAAAATAAAGCAAATAGCAATCACAAAACCCTGTGGTAGGGACAAGTCTAATTAGAACTGGGGCAGAAACCATAAGGGGAAAGGTGATTCCACAGGACTTATAAATAACTTCTGTTTCATGGGACATCACTTAAAAGAAATTTCAAAAACACCTGTGCAGGTTGGGCCTGTTATCCCAGCACTTTGGGAGGCCGAGGCAGGCAGATCACAAGGTCAAGAGATCGAGACCATCCTGGCCAACATGGTGAAACCCCGTCTCTACCAGAAATACAAAAATTAGATGGATGTGGTGGCGCATGCCTATAGTCCCATGTACTCAGGAGGCTGAGGCAGGAGAATTGCTTGAACCCGGGAGGCAAAGGTTGCAGTGAGCCAAGATCATACCACTGCACTCCAGCCTGTGACAGAGTGAGACTCTGTTTAAAAAAGTTTTTTTTTAAATAAACAGTGCATTGCCACTAATGCATATGTCCTGACACATCTGAGCCAAAGGGAAGAAATGGCTTAGCACCTGGGGAAAAATGGTGGAAAGAAAGACACCAAAGCCGTGAGAAAAGGGTAAATTTGTCTCAGCCATGGCCATGGAACTCCACAAGAGAGAACAGAGGGAGGCAAATGTTCACATCAGACAGTTGGGGAGGAAAACCAAATGTGGTAGAGGGTAGGATAAGGAACTCACCATTGTATAACCACAGCAGCCTTGGGCTGTCAGAGGCTTTGCAGCGATGGATCAGAGCAACTGTGTAGTGCGTGAAAGGCATACACACAGACAATGCAGCAGCCCCACCAGTCACCTGTTATGTGTTTGGGTGGAAGGTGGGTGGGACCAAGAGTATGGGATGCCTGATGGATGAGGACAATGCTCTTTTTACATGCGCAAAATACCTTTGCATGTTCACACACAGACTTTCGAGAATTTCAATGAAGCCACCTTAAGCCATCTATAGTTAAGGCTAGACACTGTTAAGCAAACCTTGAAACACCCCTGCCTCTGCCTCCCACATGTATTCACATATACACTCGGCACACACACACACACACACACACACACACACTTACAGGGATGGTGCTAAAGGGTGGCTTGTGAGAGTTAGTTTTACCGTTCTCTTAATTTCCATCTATTCTTCAATAAAGACACTTTCCTGATCATATGCAAAAGCAGCTTCACATGACCCTTTAATCTAACACCCATTGCCACCCCCAAGACCCTCCCTTAGAGAAATTCTGGCGTCTCCACTGTGCTTTCATTTTGCCAGTAAGGAGAAAACAAACATTTTCAACTCTGACTTATTATAGTTGTACCTACCATACCTGGCTTTTCTACCATGTTTATGCCAGCCTGCACCACGCCTATGGCAGACACCAGTGATCTTCAGTGTGTGTCTGTAATTGCCAGTTACCAAGTCTCAAATGATTAATTTCACTCTTATTCTCTACCACAATCCAACACTCTTCCATAATGAGAACATATACTCCACCGATAAAACACATAAGCATGGTGCTATCCACACTATAGGGAGCCTGCTCCATTTTGCATGTGAATTTATTCAGATTAATGACTCCTTAAAATGTCATTTTCGCCTAGAACAATTCCCTCTCTCAATTTTTTCTTCTCCTGAAATTCTCATAAGCTCTAAGTGGCACTCTTCGAATGGTTTTCCTTTCTCATCTAAAGTTTTCCACAGCACTAGTTCTCTCGGATCCTGTAACCGAGCAACTTTTGGGTGAGCTTTGAAAACATTCCCGTTGCCTAGTGGTGCCTAGGAACTAATTTTGTTTTTTCTCCACCCTGACGCAGCCAACTTGAGACGGAATCCTCCAGCTGTCACACGGGTGAATGGGGTCACACGTTTTCCCAGAACACCACTGCATTAATCTGGGCAATAATACTCTGCCCAGCTGTCTTTGAGAAACTTAAAAAGAATGGAAAAAGCTTGTCTGACAAACGGGTGGTCATGACCCCAGAGAGCCATGGCAGCAGCAGAGATGCCCCCACCAATCAATCATACCATCTAAGACAAGGTGCCAGGACATTCTCACGACCTCACAGAGAGAGCTTCCATAAGTTAAGACTTTCTTCTCCCAGCCTGATTTTTTAAAAATTTTTAATTAGACAACAGTTTTTGAGACGGAGTTTCACTCTTGTTGCCCAGGCTGGAGTGCAATGGCACGATCTTGATTCACTGCAACCTCTACCTCCTGTGTTCAAGCAATTCCCCTGCCTCAGCCCCCCAAGTAGCTGAAATTACAGGCATGCGCCACCGCACCCAGCTAATTTTTGTATTTTTGTAAAGACGAGGTTTCACCATGTTGGTCAGGCTGATCTCGAACTCCTCACCTTAGGTGATCCGCCTGCCTCGGCCTCCCAAAGTGCTGAAATTATACATGTGAGCCACCACACCTAGCCATTAGACAACACTTTTAACAAGGCACAAGATGTTGATCTTGACCCGTTTATAAATCTAGTCCAAAATATGTGATTTGAAACCCCCAGACAAGAATCTGAACCAGTATATCCAGATGGGAGCAATGATAACAAAGGTAAGTGGTGATGTCGAGTCTCCACCACTCTGTGTTTGAAGCTCTGAGAAGCAACAGTAGTATGTAACTCTCTTGATGGCTTCAGCAATTCAACAAAATCATGCTGGCTATGGACTCCCTGTGTGATGCTCACACACCACTGAAGCCTTCCTGGGTCTCTACAGTCCCATCTTTAACATATAGAGGTTGAAGCGTTTTCAACTCAACATCCCTGAGACAAGGGCAGGACCCGGTCGGTAGGAGTCCACAGGCTACGTCCCTAACCATGTAACCAGCGACCCTGTCTCCACAACTCTGCCTCTGACTATGCCCTAAATCCACGGCCTCCTCCTTAGTTGCATTCTCTCTGCCTGCTTCAGCCCTTGCATATATACTCTCTAGGCTCCTCCAGTCGTTCCTCTGTAGCCTCCAACCCAGTGGTTTCTAACCAGAGAACTCTTGCACTTCCCAGGGGAAACTTGGCAGTATCTGGAGACATTTTTGGTTGTCAATATTGGTAGAGTCCTTCTGGCATCTACTGGGTAGAAGCCGAGGAAGCTACTAAACATCCTACAATGCACAGGAATCCGCCAAAAAGAACTGTCTAGCTCAAGAGGTCAGTAGTTCTGAGGTTGAAAAGTTCTGCTTCAGCTATGTCTGCCTCTAATCCATTCTCTACACATCACCAGTGATGCAAAAGACAATTCCCATGCCATTGACATCATTCCCATACCTGAAATCCCTCAATCCCTCCCAGCTGCTCTCAGGTTAAAGTCTCAGGTCTCCTGCAAGTCACATGATGCCCATAATCTGGTCCTCTCCTAACTTTCTGCCTCACCTTCACCATCCCCCAGAACCTCTTCCCTGAAACCACACTCATACCCCATGCAGATGAAACAGAACACTCATTACCACCTCTTCCCATACATCTCTTCCTTTTATTCCTTTGCCCACTGATTTTAAGTCAGACACTCCAATGGAACAAATGCCCTTAAGGAACAAATGCCCTCAAGGCAAGTTAAGGCACTGATATCCCGTGGGGCACACAGAAAAGTGAGCATACAATTCAATCAGCAGAGGCAGAACTTTGTCATTGCCTCTGTGATCCCACTGCTGTGTCAGACTCACAGCGGGCTGTGAGTCTCCAAAAAAGAGCATCTTTATGTCTTCATCTTTATAGTCCATAGCAACTTGGATGTGGCAAGGTGTACGAGGATATGTACAGGATGTACAACTTGTATTTGTCACAATTGTTGCATTAAGGAATGAATGAATTCCTAGCCTCTTTACATTTGGCTCTAGCTCAGAAATAAAAAGAAATGAAATATTAAAATACAGAGATGAAACAAAATTCTTCATACTGCATGTGCTCAAAAGCCCAGAAATAGGGCTCATTCACAAAGGCAGAAACATCTTCTTTGTTTAGAATGGTAATCTGTCTCTCTTTTTATAAATCTGAGAAGTGTGAATCTATAAAATAGGTATCTATCTCATGGAATGCCCGAATCCCATTGTCTGACACTCAAAGACAAGAGCCGTGGAACAGGCTTTGACTAGTAACCAAGGTACAGTGGTATCCAGAACACAGAGCTACATCTGTAGTGGAAATCGTACTTTGAATTTTGTGGTACCTAAGATAATTTTGCTTACTCTAAATTGAGAGAATCATTGTGCTTTTTGAAAAATTAACAATATTTTTGTTTCTACTTCTCTTGCTCTTTAATTGAGTCGGTATCCTGAAAGGTGTTATGAATTGCCCAAACTTTAAAACCCACAAAGATGTTCTATAAGGGGACAAATCTCCTGGAGAAAATAATTTGATTTGACATTGATAGAGCCACTGTGGACTTTTTAAGAGAGAGATCTTTCAGTTTGGCTTTACAGCTGAAAGAATATAAGATGGTTCTTTAAAACTGGGAAAATTGAAAAGGTAACCTACGCATTCCTATCCTGTCATGAGAGACTTTAAATTTTTTTTGCAGTTAATTATAACGGTTTGTCTATTGTCCATACAGTTGCTATGTTAAAAACACACCTATCATTTATCAGTGGAACCTCATTATAGAATATAGAGCAAACCAGATGTTCGTAACAGATAAATGGAATGAAGAGTCCAGAGGAAAGTTTGACCAAGTTCCCTTTCACATCTTGGGCATTGTAAGGCAGCAGGGCCTAGGCTTCCATATTCTCCATCATAACCAATCAACTTGTCTGGGTCTCTAAATTGTATTCACATCTAGGCTTCCATCTTTGCAGACAAGGTACAGTCACAATTCCAGTTGTGAGCTGCCCCTTCTCTTTTCTTCTCTATTAGCCACACCCTCCTTCATTCAACCTTGGGATAATCATGACCTTCAGAAAAAGTGATATTCACGCAAAGCAATATTCCAAGCATTTAGTAGGAAACTCAGAAAACTACTAGTGACCAGAAATGAAAATTGCTTTCCTTTCATTTGCAAAACACACAAAAACAGATTATCTGCTGAAAAACACAGACAAGCAACATGAACCCAAAGGCCCTTGGGCTAAGAAAATTAATTTTGCATGGAACTTTCAGAGTTCATTGTTAAGATAGATAGCAAACGCCATTTATAACAAGTGTGTTCTCATTATCATCATCTCTAGTAGCCCAGTTTAAGACAATTAGTGTCTTCTAAGATCCCATCTTCCATATTTTGCACTTTCCCTCCAACCATGAAATTTTTGGCATCCAGTTGCCCAATTCTCCTTCTAACCATTAAAGCTGCCTTTCAGAAAAGATTTGCTAGAATTTTTTACATGTCACTGCAAATTGGTTGCTGCTACCTATCTCAAGGGTATCTGCCTTCCTAGCCATACCGTTGTAATAGACTAGAAAGTTTTCTTCCATGAAAGAAATTCTTGACTTGAGCTGGAGGTGAAGGTGATCTTTTGGGGACAGAGTAATCTGCCCTCCTGAAACTGCCTAGTATTCAGATTTTCAATGATGAAACCAAAATCACATGAAGGTAAGAAAAAGCATGTTCGTATTCAAAGGTTCTAGTAACTTTATTTTGTGTGCATTTGTTTTTGATTTAATTAATTTAATTTAAACAAATCTTTGAAATTAATAAGAATGTGAGATGCCTGCAGGTGTTTGCAGCAAGCAGTGTGGTAAGATTCTTCCCTGAAGTCAGAAGAGTTCTTAAAAACAAAGATGCCTAGACACACGTATATTATTATCTTTAAAAGTATAACACATTTGGGGGCTGCAGTGGACACTTCACTTTTTTTTAGCTTGTTTCAAAACATGTAAATGAAGGAACAAGAACAAGTAGGTTGGGGCATAAATGGGATGATCAGTGTAAAGATACTCGTGGAGAATTCTTTTTACAGACACCAATTTAATTGTGATTACAGTGGCAAACATCACCATCCAATAGAGCTTTCGGTGATAAAGAAAATGATGTCAGTCTCAGTGCCCAACATGGCAGCCACCAGCCACACAGAGCTATTGGGCATTGGGAATCTGGCTAGTGTGATTAAGGAAATGGATTTTTAATTATAATGAATTTAAACTTAGTTTAATACAACCACACATGGCTAATGGTTACCGTACTGGACCGATGTAGGTCTAACACCATTAGTCCTTTCATATTTAATTTTAGAAATACTTTATACCAGTGAACTCTCTCCAGGAGAAACTAATAGAGCTCCCAGTATAACACAGCCTTCCAGCTGCAAAAAAACTTATTTACTAAAAACATAGTTTACGGCTCACTCCACCTCATACCCTAATCCATTACCCATCATATGCAGAATTGGTGCCTCCCTTGTTCTTTCCATAGAAGGCCTGCAGCACCAGCCTTTGGAATGAAGAGACTGACTTACCCTCACCCAGAGGAAGTTCCTCTTCTTGCTCGCTGGGGGAAGGAAGCAGGGGCTGCAGGGGCTCCATGTTAATAATGAGCTGTTTGTTCAAGGAGTGGGAGCTGCGGCTCTGAGAAATGTTGGCTCTGAAAACAGAAACAAGCCAGACAAGGTTGATTTCCATCGCAAACGCGGTCCCCTCCATCTCAGCAGGCTGCCCAGGCTACTGCTCTGTGTCTAGAGGGAGCTACCTCTAGACAGAGTGGATTGAGTCAGTAGTAAAGATGACCTAACATTCAAGACAAATGGCCCTTTCTAGCCTGACCAAATGTCCCTATGTTCTACTGCAGTCCAATAAAAGAAAATACAGTTCCTCCTATGTCACCAGCCCTGAGCATGCCAGGTGACAGCCTGGGCATTTTTTTAAAAAAAGAAAGATGGAACAAAAAGACATGGGAACTAGCTATCACTGAACTAGATATGCAGAAAGGTGAATGAAGGGCATGGCTCGGAGAAATTTAACCACCACCAACACACAAAACCAAAAACCCCTGCCAGACAGATACAGCTATAATCTATCTTTGCATTGTTGGATGTCCACTGTTTAATATCAGTGTTTAATATTCTCAAAGTTACAGCCTACTAACTGGCTGTGGCTCTGTTTTCTCCTTTGGCAAGGAGCATGCAAGGTGCGTCAGTGGCTAAGGCCATCAGCAGATGGCAAGGAAACTGTGCAGGTATCTCTTTAAGCCTATTGGTTGGCAGCTGGGGCACCTGCTTGCACTACCTGCTGCAGAGATACTAGATGCTTGCCCTCGTCTGCCTGCAGGTTTGAGCACCCTTCCCTGCTCCCCGTACTTCCTGTCAAAACCAAAACCAGTGCATACTTTGAAAACAAGTCAAGTGTTTCCTTCCTCTGGAAGCCTTCCAGGATTTGCTCCTCCCAACACACACAGTCTCATTCTCTCTCTCTCTCTCTCTGACTACTTTCTCTTCTTTCATAACTCACTGCATTTTTCACCTTGGTCTTTCTCTAGTTATTAGCGTACTGATCATCCCCACCTTGATAAACACCTTAAGGGCAGAGACTGAGCTAGCCATACCCATGCGTCTCACTTGCCACCTTATGAAAATGTGTTCAGGTTTGAAACTGAAGTAAACTGAATGCAATCCTGGCTTGACATATGTTGCCATTTCAGCCTGGTGAGAGTGTTCCCTAGGTGGGCTGACAGGACTACCTTCTAGCCTGAGTGCTTCTGTTGGACAAGAGGAGGGGGAGCAAGATGCCTGCTAGCATCTTGAATCAAAAGCTTCCATAGCTGGCACTGGCTAGAAAGGAAATTCATGAAGACTTGCTTAGCCATGGAGTCCTTTTCTTCATTATTTCATTTTATAGCCATTTACTCTGTAACTGCTATATACATATTGGACATTCTGCTTCGTTCTAGGGAACTGTAGTCCTCACCTTAAGTAATTCACTGTCCAGAACCATGATTTTCAAACTTTGTGGTCTGAGACCTACATTAAGAAATACATTTTATATAATCTCCCTGTACCCAAACACACAGGAAGAAGCATAACTGAAATTAATGTTTTATGTAACAATAGTCACATATCTATGTATAATCCACTGTTTTTTTTTTAAATTCTACTTCATTTTAAGTGCTGGTCTTGATCATTACTTTATTTCTTAACTTTTTTATTTTTTTTTATTTTTTTTTTAGAGACGGAGTCTCACTCTGTCACCTGGGCTGGAGTACAATGGAGTGATCTCGGCTCACTACAACCTTCGCCTCCTGGGTTCAAGTGATTCTCCTGCCTCAGCCTCCTGAGTAGCTAGGATTACAGGTACCCGCCACCGTGCACAGCTAATTTTTGTATTTTTAGTAGAGACAGGGTTTCACCATGTTGGCCAGGCTGGTCTCGAACTCCTGACCTAAGGTGATCCGCCCACCTCAGCCTCCCAAAGTGCTGGGATTACAGGCATGAGATACCACACCTGGTCTCATGACTCCTTAACGTGCTGTAGTCACAGCTGGAACACCATGTCTCTCATGAAGGTGACTGATGGCCTGGGTCCCATGGGAACACAAAGGAGGGGACCTAATCCTATGTGAGTGAGGACAAAGCCAGGGATGACCTTCCAAGAGAAGCAATGCCTGCAGCACGTTCTGGTGAGCGTAGTGCTTTTTACAGGAAAAGAATCGTAGATAGAGAAATCTTTACAGAAGGAAGGAGGGGAGGGAGAGAGGAAAGGAGGGATTAAAATTTCCCATGAGCAGTTTCCTCTTTTATTGTGAAGGGTTCTCAGTTTTCTAGCTCTCCTGGGATTTCTTCTGGCCATGACTCATGACTATGATTCTAGCTCTGCGAAGCACAACATATTGTCATTCCTGTTAGCTTTCTGACCTGTGAAAAGCCCATCCATCCATTCTTGCCCAAGCAGTTCTGAATTGATCTACTCTACCTCTGATTGTCCATGCCAGCTGAGCTGGCTGCTGTTCCTATCCCCAGGAATCGCTGCTTGTGCCACAATGATGAGCCCTTGGTGGGCCTTTACGAGCTTATTTTGCTCCCCATCAGACCTCCTTCCAACATTCTTCAGCTGGAGATACCAAGCCATCTTGCTGCCCCACCCCACAACATAGCAGTGTCCAGACAATAGCATAGCTTTAAGGCAGGCTGGGTTCACCAGGCTGATACCCAGAAGTGAGCCTGCCTTGGCACTGGATGGCCAGAAGGATGCCAGCTCAGCCCCTACATTCACAGGCTCCTGCTGCTCTGTTGTGGCAGAGGGCCATGGCCAGGGACAGGAGCATATAGGGCGTGCCTCGTATTAGACCAGATGACTTCTGCTGTGGATTACAACACGGAGACTCTCCAATAATATGACTCAGAGAAGAACATTTCTTCCCTGATAAGTATAAGATTCAGATAAACCCAAAGATGAATACAACTAGGAATTTCCCTGGAGTACAAAGAATCAGGGCCCCAAGACCAACATCAGACGCTTTGACAGCATGGGGGACAAAATTAGAAAACAACAGGCCAAGTCTCCCACCCTTCCCTACTGTGATGGTCTGAGTGTCTGTATCTCCTTACAATTCAGTTGTTGAAACCTAATCTCCAATGTAATGGTATTAAGAGGTGGGGCCTTCAAGAGGTGATTAGGTCACGATCACATGAATAGAATTAGTATCCTTGTAAAAGGGATCTGAGAGAGCTTGTTACTTCTTCTGCCATGTGCAGACACAGCAAGAAGGCACCGTCTATGAGAAACCAGGCCCTTGCCAGATATTGAATCCACTAGTGTCTTGATCTTGGACTTCCCAGCCTCTAGAAGTGTGAGAAATAAATTTATGTTGTCCATAAGCCACCCAATCTATGGTATTTTGTTATGGCTTCCCAACTGGACTAATAAATCTACCAACTCCTTTAAACTAAAAATTATACCTTCTTATGTAATTCTCTCCTTAAACTTTTTTAAGGGTGCCAACTGATCCTGGCTTCATTTAAAGCAAGAGCCCGCAAGCACAATTGAACTAATGACAAATATAATATCAGAATTTGAATGGCCCTCTACTTTTCACTTGCAAAGTGGTTTGTATATGAATTATCTCATTTTTTTTTCCTCTGTGTCTTGCCCTAAGATAGGCAAGGTAAATATCATATTTGCAGATGAAAAACTGAGACTTGGGGAGCTTACATAACATGACTAAAGAGGCTTATATGGGCAGACTTAGGACTCAAAGCCAGATAATCTGATTCCCGGCCCAAGGCTTTTACTGTGCCCCACGCTGCCTTTCTGTGTGATTTAGCCTGCAATGTCCCAAAGGAGACTCTGCTCACTACCCCTACTATCCTCCCCTTTCTGGCTACATGATGTCCCACTGTGTCAGGTATTTTTTAAAGTATGTGCAGATGTCCCAGACGGCTCCTACTCTGCCCTTCCACCTGAGCTCCTGAGGTAACTGTGTTTATGCCTGGCGTCTCCACAGGCCAGGCTAGGATACGTGCCATGTTTCTCCAATCTCAGAACCCATCTATCAGATGACTCAGCAAAAATGTCTGGCCCACTTTGCAGCCCACTCATGCATGTACTCCCAGGACAGAATGGTCTCCAAATGAAACTGCTATTAGGAACTGTATTGAAGTAGAAAGGTTTCCTTTGAGAACTACAATTATATTCTAATATTGGCAAATGTGGTTTGGATATACTTTACCCCATTCGTTTTCCTCATTGTACTTGTAAGATAGGCAAGAAAAATACCATATTTACAGGTAAGGAAACTGACGTTATGTAACTCAACTAAAAGATGCTTATAAGGGGAAACTCACGACTCAAAAAATAGTAGCATAAAACAGTGACTAAACTGAGACTCCTGGACTTCCTACATCTCTCCTTGAAATAAAAACAAGTAGTGCCAGCCTCTATAAACTCTATCTGGGGGATTTTAATGTCAATGTATCTGGCATATTCCAGTTTTCATTTCTGGATGAGAGATGGTAGTAATATTGTCACCACCTCCTATTTGTATGGCACTTTATAATTTTTAAAGCACTTTATTTTAGTACTCATAACAAAGCCTGGAAGTTAGGCAAAGTGATGTTGTAAATCTCATTTTATAGGTGAGTAAGCCCAGGATCTGAGAAGTGATTTACCCAAGGCCATACAGCTGGCAAGCAACACAGCTAAGATCGGAACCCACTAGTGATCCCTACACAGATGCTTGTGTCAAGAACAAATGCTGCCTTGGAGTGTTTCCTGGTGGTGGCTGCTATGCCCAGGTGGCTCACACAGCCATCCCTGAGCTCACCAAGCAACAGCCCTCTGCCTCATTGGGCCTCTGGAATGGGCAGATGATTGTCACCCAGTGGCCAGTTCAGAAGAGTTTGGCTTCGGGATCTTGTCATCAATAATGACCAGCAAGATGCCATCAGAGTTAGCTTTTGCTCCTCTTTTTGAAGAAAAATTCTCAGAAAGTGTTCTCAGTCTGCTTGTTTCTCCACATAAACACACACACCTCAGCAGATGTAGGTGTCTGTGAACTTGCCCTTATTTGAAGAGTAGAATCTCAGAATGTGAAGAAAATTCACCCATTAAAGCCTTATCATCACCATTCTAGACTAATGATCATCTCTGAATGCCCACCACAAGAGGAGAGCTTATTACTACATTCTCACTTTTGACCAGCAACTTCAAAGAAGCCAAAATAATTTGAAAATAAAACAGTTGTCCAAGAGGAACAATTTCCTACCACACAACCAGCTACTGGTAGGGAAGGAGGACTTGCCTGCATGAAGGTTTCACACATCACTATGGCTCTGACCACAATGCTGTCTCTGGGGAGGTTGAGGCCCCTGGGGCAGCACCTTGGACAGATCTCACATCAAATAAAATGACAGGTGCTGCAGTCCTCCCATACTCCTAGTTCATGCGTTCATTCTACAGGTATATATTGACCTCTACTATGTGCCAAGCACTGTGTTAGGTGCTAGGGGACATGGAGATGACCAAGATAGACACGGTCCTTTCCTCCCAATGGTTGCTTTGCAGCATTACATTAATCAAATTCTTCCTGGTATTGTCAGAGATTTGAGAGATGCTGCAAAGAACCACAGAGGCATCCTAAGGATGTGAACTCACCAGTCTTTCATATACCCGGGGGGAGGTAGAAGAGAAGAGCATGCAAAGCAGGTGTCAAGCCCCTAAATCCTTGTTTGCAGTAATATCTTGGGAGATTTTAGAAGATTCCAGAAAAGGGAAACTATGATTTGGTGGATGGATGCCTTAGCATGTGTCCACTTTCCTCCCACTCTGGGGTTCAGTCCACTCCAAGAAAAGTGCTTCATTCCAGCAAGTCTGTTCCCTTCACCCTTCCACCACCTGTTACCAAGAGCCTGGCTGCTCAAAGTGTGGCCCATGGACCAGGCACATGGCCATCATCTGAGAACATGTTAGAATTACAGACTCTGAAGCATTACTCTTGAATCAGAATATGATTTTAAGAGAATCCCAAGGTGATCCCTGTGCAAGTTACAATTTTAGAAACCCTGAGCTAAAAAGCCTTGGTTTCCATAAATTATTCAAACCTCAATTTACAGGAGAAGCATTTTTAAAAATTATTTATTGACCTTATTAACCATCCATAGATGGTAACTGTGAGACTCAAAAAGTCTTATTTTTTGGAATATGTTTCTCTGAAAGTTTCCTGCTTTGTAAAAAAAAAAAAAAAAAAAAAAAAAAAAAAGTTTCCTGCTTTGTGTTTGTGCTATTAGGGGAACTCCCTCAACATCAAGTATTTAAGATCAAACATCTGACCTTCAACCTGGAAGAATAAAATCCATGCTGACCCACTTGGGGTAGTTCTGCCTCCACTACCAGCTTCTGAGAAAATGCCAGGTGCTCTCAGGGTGCTACAGAGAAAAAAAGCTGAGAACACAGCAGGACACTGGAGTTCTAGGCTTAGGTCTGCCATCAAAAAAGTTAGGACCTTGGATAAATGACTTAACTTGTCTGAGACTCAAGTTTCTTTTACAGAATGGAACCATCAAACTAGGCAATCCCTGAGGTCATTTCCAGTTCAAAGATTCTGAAAGGGATGAAATGATATGTTTTATCATTTCCTCTTCATTTCTATTGCATTGAATAACTACAATTTGAGAAAGAGGAGGGAGGGAACCATGAGACTTTTCTCATTGGTGGGCAGGCTGTAAGACTTTCAGGAATTGTACCAATGTGCCTGCAGCCAAGGTGCTTCAGCTTCTCTCGCCCTGTAGTCTTCTGCTTCTTAAAGTGCAACAGACTGGTTTTTCTGACTTTCATGTGACAGCTCCTCACCAGGTCACCCCAAAGCAGGAATGATTTTCTTCTGTACATATCTACATGAGGTATCGTGCCAACTGCACTTCTGCTCCCCAGTGTGGGAGAGAAGTGCCATCTGGATGCTTCTCGAGGCTGGCTCAACCACACCTCTGTGGGACCACAGCCGCCTCCTGCCCAACAACCCCAAAGGACAGGGTGGAGAGGCACCCAGCTCACTTAGTCACCCTGAAAATGGAGGAAACTGGACAAATCCAAGCATTAAAAAACTACCTCTGGGTTTCAAAGATGGGGAAGAAAGGGAAGGTGCAAACCAGCGTGTGTGGGACTTCCTAAATAATTTAGCTCATGGGGATCTTTCCTTAAAAAGTGGGAGGCATCATGATGAGAATGTTCAACTTTATATATGCAGCGTATTTGAGGTTTAGGATGGGCAACAATTTGTGTGAATTGTTGTAAAGTTCAACATGGCAAGAGAAGATCTGATTCTTAAGAATTACTGCATATTGTCACCTTAATGGAGGTGTGTACTCTTGAGCCAACAATGACCAAATCCTTCATTCCTCTACATGGCCATAGAGAGTAATGGCCCCATGAAAGGTAAGCCTGAAGTCAGGCCAACAGGAACCAGCCAAATACGATGAACACAGTCAAGAACAGAGAACTCCTAAGAGAATGGGATGACAGTTTGGCCAGGCGATTAAGAGGCTGAGATGACAGAGTTTGGCCAGGCAATGAATGGCACAGCATCCTGCTTATTCAGGTGACACTCCAGACCTAATCAATGACTCTCCACAGAGCACATAAAGTGGAGCCCAGCTATGCTCATGCCACGGCCCAGCCAAATCTGAGTGTGATGTCTAAGGAAGTGAGTATGTCCTTCTCTAATGCCAGATATCACTAGGGATGTCATAGAGGATTTGGAAACGCCGACTTTCAAAGCCACCTGGAACCCAGAGTGCTCATCCACTTACCTGTGCACCTCGGGAGGCTCCCTCTGGATCTTGGAACTGGCCTCCACCACCTCTTTGGCAACTTTCCCACTGCAAAAAACAGAAACACAAGTGTATGCACACATACTCAGGGAAGAATGGGAGGAGTATGCACAAGTGTCTTTGTTAACTTCACAGGGGTCTGACCCAGCTGCAGAAAGCATGAGGGGGAAATTGCAGTAGAGTTTGAGGGTGCCCTGTGAGCATAAGAGAGCAATGGAGTGGAAGGAAGACTCAAATAGAGGCACAAGCCAACAGCCACTTATTGACAAGTGAAATTTTGAAATGAAAGTGGCTGCCCCATCCCCACCCCATCACTGAAATGGAATCATTGGTACCCACCTATATCGAAATCTACTTCCTTTAAAAAATATCTTGCTGCTCGACACAGTCTTGATCTGACTGGATTTTGCATACCTTTAAGAAAAAGCAAAGCACAGGTGTAAGGACACTGCGAAGTCCACTTACAACATGCCATAGAGCTGTGGTGATGGGGTATTTTGGCTGCGAGAAAGAAATGTACTTTACCTCGTGACTCAGCCCAGATTTGCACATACAAAGTAAAAGAAAAGCTTCACAAAACAATGGTTACTTTCACTATGTGTATTGCATTCTAATATTCTATCCTATTTCCTTTCATTCTTTTTAAATTCATGACCCACATATTGGGTTTCATTATTCATTAGTGGGTTACAACCTGCAAAAAAGACGGCAGTGATGATCAGAAAGAATTTTCCCCTAATTTCTATCTGAAGATACGGAGAAGAGGGAATTTTATGACATGGTATCAGTAAGTTCATGGGTATTAGGGCACTTTGCTGCCTATTCCTGTATCCAAGTGCAGCGGAAAATGGCTTCCTGGCAACAGAGGTCACTGCCTGTGCCATGAAGAACTCACTGTGCATTGCCCAAGTGAGGGAACAAGGGTCCCGCATCACCACGGGAATGGTCACTGGCTTCTGTGTCACCATGACCCAGTGCCCTTTAAAAGAACCCACAGTGGTAGATGACTAAGATACACGAGGCAGAAGCTGTCCAGCCAAGAACTGATTCAGCACCTCTGAGCCCTACTCATAAATAAGAACAAAACAACAACACTCTGAAAAGCAATCTAGAGCCTGGGCTGCCAGGATGCTTGACACAGGGCACTAAATTACTGTGACAGCTGAGGATGGCTCTACAGCAGTCACCTTAAGCCTTGTACAATTAAATCCAACAAGTTAGAAAGAACAGGTCTCAGAGAGTTCAGCATCATTTAAAATATTGATAGTCACAAAATCTTAAACACACACAGACAAAATCAATATGATCTGTAGCATCCTGAGCAAAGACATGCACAGAGCCAGGGAAGTTTCAGGGTATTGATCCCCACCCATGAGCCTCCTGAAGCTTCCTTTATTCACTAAGCAATTTTTAACTGAGTGCCAACCCTGCTCCATACACCAACATAAGTACAGGAAAGACACATGGCTGATCTAGCCTGGGGGCCAGAGAAGGTGCCCTGAGGAGGGGACAGCTGAGCTGAGATCCAGGGGCTGGAAGGTGTTAACCAGGGCACTGTGGTAAGCTGTGGTAGATATGCCCAGCAGAGAGCCAGCAGGCACAAAAGCCATCAGCCTAAACATCTGGGGAACTAAAAAGACAATTATTCTAAGTGAAGCAACTCAGGAATGGAAAACCAAAATTCTGTGTTCTCACTTCTAAGTGGGAGCTAAGCTATGAGTACACAAAGGCATACAGAGTGATCAGATGGACTTTATAGACTCAGAAAAGGAGGGTAGTAGGGGGCCAGGGATAAAAGCTACACATTAGGTGCAATGTACACCAACTGACAGGTGCACCAAAATCTCAGAATTCACCACAATGTAATTCATCCGTGTAATCATCAACTACTTGTACCCAAAAAGGTATTGAAATTTAAAAAAATAAATGAAATAAAATACATTTTAAAAAGACTCAATGTACATTTCCGCATGTTATTACTACACACACACACACACACACATTTTTTTTTCTTTTCCTAATAAAGAAAAGCTAATGTACAGATGTACAAAGTAGAATAAGGCAAACTTGGACAGAGAGCCAGAATCCAATTTCCCAGGATCGGACCTTAAATGGTCCCTGTTAAGGATCTTGGTCTTTATCAAAAGAACAATGGAAAGCCATAGTCACAATCTTTTGCCAAGAAGCCCCTTCCCACACACCTGTGTAAACAGCCCAAGATGATACAGAAGGGCAGTGGCCACCAACAATAAGCGGGGAGAAGAAGATGGGCAGGGAGAGCACAGGCCTTGGCAGGGGGATCCTGTCAGGGAAGGACCCAGAGAAGATGGTGTGAGACCCCTGAGGACCCACAGGGGCACATGAGAGCCACACCTTGAGGGGTCCCTGCAGTGCCCACTCAAGAGGCTAGAAACCCCCATGAAGCCACACTGAGGTGGTCCCAGTTGTGCCCTCCTCCTCCTATGAGGACATACCCACTTTTGGCCCATCTGTACCCCCTAAGACTCCTCACCAGCCCTACAGAGCTGTGGGCCTGACACTTTATCTACTGAAGCCTGAGAAAAGGATAATCACCTCTGCCCTTTCCCCATCTTCTTGGCAGGGTTGCTCCCAAGTCCTCAGAGGTAGGGAGAAGAGAAAGCTTTAAAGAAGCTTCTATTTTTATTATTATTATTATTTTTAATTCCAGGTTCCTAAAGATCCTTGAGACAAAGTGGTCAACTAAAAAAAAAAGATTGAGTTCCTTAATTGGGTTTTTGAAATTCAAACTGAAGACTGTGCCCATTCTACAACACTCTGCCAAGCGACACATGAAGCCAGCGCAGTCATTAGTCAACCTCCTGGCCACTCAGGGCCTGCAGGGCAGAGAGGGTGGCTCTTTTTCACTAGTTTGGCCTCAGCTCTGGCCCTTCCAGGCCCCAAGAGGAAGCCACTACCATCCGCTCAAACAAACTGGCCTCGTACTGGGAAGTCTCAGTCTCAGCATTGCCTCTCAAAAGCCCTCAAAGTGACTCAAGAGAAGCAGGTCAAAAGACACATTTCACAAAGAAGGCCAGTAGCTGTCTGCTCAGGATGAGCAGACAGAAAAGACTGTGCTTCTTTCTAGCAGTGGGTTCCCCGGAGGAGTGTCTGCAGGTGAACTGATTTGCTCAGAGACACTTTCCCGAGGGCATTCCCACGAATCCTCTGCCCTCCCAAATGTCCAGGTCAACTCCCAGAGTGTTTCCGTTGAGATATTCAATGGAATTTTAACAGGGAGTTTATTCTGAGAGCTCAAATGACAAACATACACTGGGAATTGGGAAACAAGGCTGTAGCGGGGAGAGGAGTGAAGAGGGGAGAGAGAATGGTGGCTGGGTTAAAGTACATGAATTCCAGAGTACCAGCTCCCAAACCTGGCTGGGCATCAGCACACCTGGAATAGGTATTAAAAACACAGGCTCTCAGGCTTGATCATGGGAGATTCTGCTTCAGTAGGTCTGAAGATTCTGATTCAGTAGGTCTGACTTTAATCAAGCACCCTAAGGAGATTCCAAGAAGTTCACTTGCATTTGAGAACCTCTGTGCCCCCAAATTCTCCTTGGATGACCTAAGAGGTGACATTTCATCTGAAAGAACAGTGGTCCAGGTTCCTATTCACATCTGGTTCTGTGACCTTGGTCATGTCACGTGACTTTGCTGAGCCTTGGTTTCTCTACATATTGTTAAAGGGGGAGGGTGTCATAATATTTCATAGTACTCTCAGGAGGGTTACACAAGAGTAAATGATTTGAAAGCACCTAGCATCATAGCTGATCACTATATAATAGTTTCCCCCCCTCCCTTCCTTCCCACCTTCCTCCTTCCCTAATATCAGTCTTAAACCTCTTCATTGCCTTCTCATTATGAAGCTACCAAAGCCAATCCTCTAAATTATGTAGGTTCCAGAAACCCATGTTAAACACTCTGAAAGCAAATAAAAGAGCTCTAACTCTAGCCAAAATGTTCTGAGCACTGTTTACCAGACTCTCCCATCAACAGCAAGCCCAGGGAAGAGTATTCTTCCCACAGAAAGCAGTGAATTCACAGCCTCATTGGAACAGCAATTTGCTCTCCTACAGCCTTCTCTACCTTTCCACCTGCCTTCTCCCACTTCAACCTCCAACTCCCATCAAAGTCCCAACACAAAAAGTATGACTATGCTCAAATATCTGACCTCACAAAGAAATCCAGATCATCTCCAGGGGCTTGGATAAAGGTCAGGATAGGTACTGAGGGGAGACTGGGTGGTGCTTCAAGAGGCCACCTATAGAATTAACAACACAATTTCCCATTGAAGTCATGGTTTAGAGCTCCTGGGGTAACCATAACAATAACATTTACTACTGAGCCTTTAATATGGGCAATGCCCCATCCAGAGCACCTTTAATATGCAATTCTTTTAATCCTCATGGCTCTCTACTAGGAGGAAGGAATCCACATTTTCACACAAGGAAAATAAGGCAAACAGGGGCTTACTCACTTAACCATGGTCCTGTGATAGAAGCTGCAGGAACCAGGCTGCAAATCCAAGTCTGTCTGATTTCAGCACTTAAAAAATAATGCTCTAGTCATACTGGCTCTCAAACTTTAATGAGCAACAATCACCTAGAAGGCTTTTTAAAACACATGTCTATGTCTCTGATTCAGTAGATCTGGGGAAGAGCCCAAGAATCTGCATTTCCAACAAATTCCTGGGAGTGCTGATGCTGGTCCGGGGACCCTGCTGGGAGAATCGCTGAACTAACGCAATGTCTTAACCCCTCGACTGCACATTAGCAGCAACTGGGAAGCTTTTAGCACCGCCAACACCGAGGCTCCTCATCCCAGATTCAGATTTCTCAAAATGACAGCTTTGTTGAGATATAGTTTACATACCATAAAGTTCACCCTTTTAGACTGTACAACTATAATTCAAGAAGTTAAAAAATAGATTACAAAAGTCAGTCACCACTATCTAATACTTTTTTCATCACCTCTGAAAGAAACCCAGTCATCGCAATGGGTATTGGCAGTCACTCCCTGCTTCCCCTCCTCATCTCACCTACTCCAACCCTAAGCCACCACTAATCTACTTTCTGTCTCTCTATATTTTCCATTTTAGATATTTCATTTCAATGGCCTCATGCAATACGTGGTGCTTTGTAAATGGTTTCTTTCACTTAGCATACTGTTTCCAAGGCTCAGCCATGTTGTAGTATCTATCAGTTCTTCATTCCTTTTTATGGCTGAATAATATACCATTGTATGGAGATACCACATTTTGTTTATCCATTCAGCAGCTGAAAGACATCAGGTTGTTTTCACTTTTTGGCTATTATGACTAATGCTGCCATGAACACTTGTACACAAGTTTTAGTGAAGACCCAGATTCTGCTTTAATTGGGTCTGGGATAGGAAGCAGGGACCCATAGCACCGGTATTAATAGTTTTTAAAATCTCCCCCCAGGTGATGGTAATGTAGTCAGGGTTGATAACTGCTGGTTTAGAACCTTATTACTTGGAGTGTGGTCTACAGACCCACAGCACAGCATCCCCTGGAATTTATTTAAAAATATGGACCCAGCAGGGTGCCATGGCTCATGCCTGTAATCCCAGCACTTAGGGAGGCCAAGGCAGGAGGATCACGAGGTCAGGAGTTTGAGACCAGCCTGGCCAATATGGTGAAACCCCATCTCTACCAAAAACACAAAAAATAAACATAAAAAAGTTAGCTGGGTGTGGTGGCACACTCCTGTAGTCCCAGCTACTCAGGAGGCTGAGGCAGGAGAATCACTTGAACCTGGGAGGCAGACTGAGCCCAGATCATGCCATTCCACTCCAGCCTGGCAACAGAATGAGACTCCGTCTCAAAAATAAATAAATAAATAAATAAATATGGACCATCATGCCCATCCCAGACTTTTTGATTCAGAATCCACATTTTAACCAGCTCCCCAGCTCATTCATGTGTGCATTAAAGTATGAGAGGCACCTGTTTAGGAAGCTAGTCTGAGTCCTTACCTACCAAGCATAATACTGTTCCTTTGACAAAATGTACACCAAACTCTGAATAAGAAATGTATTAGAGGCTGCTTTTATCCCCTGCACATAATTCCATAATAAACTGGGGACAGAGAGTGTCATTTCAGCTTCAACCATACATCCAGTACACAGCAAAAAGCAGATGTGAGATAAAGATGCTGTGCATGAAAACATCAGTGAGCCACTGAATCTCTCAATGCATTCAGAGTGCTTTCAGTGAACCAGCACCCAGAAACAGTGAGCTCTGGGGTTGGCAGCGCCATGATAGACCACACATGGTATAAAGGAAGCTCTTGAATGGTGAGTAAGACTATGTTGGAGATCCCCTGGGGTCTAGAGTAGGCGGGGAAAAATCAGTTTCTGCATCTGGGCTCCATTCCCAGGCAGATCTCAGAGCCAGGGCTTTCAAAACAGATCTGTGGCTCTGGGCCAGCTGACAACTAGCCACGCATTCACGTCCTAAAAGAACACTGGGGAATTTGCAAGCAGAGGTTCCGGGGCCTCCCCGCTCCCATGCAGGTGAAGTAAAAAATGGAACAAATCATCCAGGAAACAAGAGCGGGGCCTTGCTCTGACAGCTGAAACCATTAAAATGCAGGGCCAGCAAGACAGAGCTAGAAGGAGGGCCAGGACCTCCGCCCAGGGAAGGGTGGGCACAGTGAGGGAAGCAGTCATACCCCTGAGGTTACCAGAATCACAGCCTTCCAAACGAAAAGGACCGGGCTCTTCATCCAACTGGTGCTCAAAATACTCTCAACATTAGGAGAGGGGGCAGTAATAGAGCAGCAGCTTCTGCTTATCAATAGTTTATATGCCTGGCAGAACTGAACACAGCAAGGCAGGTAATTCAACCTCATTTCACAGATAAAAAAGAAAGATGAGGCTCCAAGAGATTAAGAGCTTTGTTCCAGGCCACACTGCTATAAACAACAGAATCAAGATCTAGAACCAAGCCCACTGACTTCCAAGGTCACACTAATTACGCTACACCCCAGTGGTGCAAGCAAATGCATCCAGGTCAGTCCCATGCCCATTCATTCTACAGGGGAGGAGGCTAAGGCCAGACAGTGCTAATGTGAACTGGCCAAGGTCCCATAGCTAGGCCAGAACAAGTGATATGCCCCCTCCTTCCTCAGGAACAAGGATGGTTATGGGATAATGGAGGAACAAAATGTTCAGGCAAATCTCAGATCACTACAAATGTTCAGATTTAGAAGTCAAACGAGAAGCAGGGTAGTTTGGCTAACTATAGCCAAAGTACCAGTGCAAAGACTTGGTCAACTACATATAGTCCGTCATTTGTGCTCACATCTAAATCCTCCAAGTCTTCTGAAGCATCCACAAGTGACTGGAAGGGACTTCTCTGACATGCCAAGTTGACCTAGTTCATGATAGAATTATCAGAAGAGCTTCCTTACTAGCTGCCAGCTAATCTGCTTACACAAAATGTGCAAAACACATTCCCCAGATTGCAGGATTTTCTCTCCCTCTCTCTTCTTTTTTCAGTTTTGTTTTTGCCTTTATTTAACTCCATCTCCCAACTGACTTCCTCACATATGATGAAACAAAGTGTGTGAAATATCAAATAAATGTCTCCAAGTTATTCTTTGATATGGACCCGGTAATTTCACTAAAGGATCTTCAAGGCTCTGCCAAAGTCCTTCCAAGCAAGACTTGCCATGTGGCTCTAAAGGAAGGCCTGCCTGCTGGGTGTTCTCCTGTACCACCCCTTCCATAGGCCTGTCTGCACGTCAAGAACAATCAACCACACCTACCGCACCTCTGTTGCCTCTTTCGCACCAGTGAAGTCCTCTGTGTCTGGCCCTAAGACCTCCTGGTCCCTTATCACCTCTTTTTCTACCTCATCTACCCTCTGCTTCAAACTTGTAGCCATTCATGCCCGCCAAAATGCATCTTCTACATTCCTGCCATGGTACCTTACTGGAGCTGAGATGCCCTTCCTCCACCTAAAAGGTTTTTCTACCTCCTAGCTCCCCTGGCAGCAAGACTCACCACCCCCCTCTGGAGTCCTCTCTAGCTCTGCTCCCCCCGCACCCCGGCTTGGTCTCCTACATGAAATAACAATCTCCTGAAGATAGGAACCATGCCTTTTCAATTTGAGCTAGTAAACATGTTTTCAATGCCTGAGATGTTCAGGAAATAAAAAGAAAAGCAGAACCTAGTTCCCGCCCTCAGAGAGCTCAAATCTTTTACAGATCTGACATGCCGGTATGTAAAAATCTGCAATCCAATAAAGATCTTGGAGAAAGGAACAAGGGAGAGTAACTGCTCAATGGGTATACAGTTTCCTTTTGGGATTGATGAAAATGTTTGGAAATAGATAGAAATGATGGTTGAACAACATTCTAAACACACTTTGCCACTGAATTGTATACTTTAAAATGATTAATTTTATGTTATGTAACTTTAACCTAAACAAAAATCACAAATACAGGTTAGAAAAATGGATATCAGATCTAGTACAGATATATATATATAAAATAAAATCATGTTAATATATTTTGGTTTTGCCTTGTTTCTTCACTCCATTCATTAATTCCCTCATAAGCAAGAAAATATTCATTGAAAATAACTAACTGAACATCTCTAAGTTATCCTTTGACAGGAACCAGATGGTTTCATTAAAGAAAGAACAGAAGAGTTCTAAAAGCTTGGGCAATGAAAACAATGTGTCAGGTTCTCAAAAAGCTAAATATAGAGTTACCCTATGAGCCAGCAGTTCCATCCTAGGTATATGCCCAAGAGAACTGTCCACACAAAAATGTGTATCCAATGCTCATAGCAGCATTACTCATAGGAGCTAAAAAGAGGGAACAACCCCAGTGACCATCAGCTGACGAATGGATAAACAAAATGCAATCTATTGAAACAACACCATATCATTCAGTCATAAAAAGGAATGGAGTACTGAGAGATGCTATAATATGGGTGAACTCTGGAGACATTTTGTGCCACAGGCACAAAAGGCCACATCGTTTATGATGCATTTATATAAAATGATTATAATAGGTAAATCCATAGAAACAGAAAGTAGATTAGTGGTTGTCAGGGGCTGGGGAGAGGATGAAATGGGGAATGTCTGCTAATTAGTATCAGGTTTCTTTGAGGAGTGATAAAAATATTCTGGACTTAGATAGTGATAATGCTATATCATTCTGAATTGCACTAAAAACTACGAAACTGTATACTTTAAAGGGGTAAATTTTGTAGCATGTAAATTAGATTTCCATTTTAAAAATAATTTTTTAAAAACAAAATAAAAAGAATTCAGGCTTCAACTAAAGACTAAGAGCATCAAACCCTCTGTGTTTCCCTCTCTGAACTCTCATGTGGGTGAAGGCTTCTAGACATGCTGATTTTCCAAAGGCCATTGGTCTCCTTCCTTACCAGCCCCCAGACAAGCTGGAGGCACACAAAGACCTTGAGGCGGTGGTGGTCAAAGGAAGGTCTACTGGTACACATGACCTTCTCCAATCATTCCTAGCACAGCATTTTGTGGGTCATCTCACCCAGAGGTGTTCAAATTATGCTCCTGGGTTTTCCCAGGACTGACGGGTTTCCTGGAACACGAGGATATCAGTGGTAAACCTAGGAAAGGCACAGGCAACCTGGACAACTGTTGACTCAAGCTCCTGAAGAGCCACAAGCAATGGGTAAAGAGTCTTCAATCCCCATTCCCAACCAAAGCCCCATCTACGACCACAACTTCTCTTTTTATCTCTTTTACATACTGGGCTTTGCCTACACTTCAGATTAAGGAAAAGTATTCTTTGGCTAAAACTGGTTTCAAAATCATTATCCAAGCCATCATTCTCCTGATGGTTCTCATCAGCCAAAGCCCAGGAGGTTCAGAGACAGCATTTTCAGGGAGATGAGTCTAATGAGCAAGACAGTATCTCACTGTGAGGGTCATGGGGACTGAGCAAAAGCCACCTGGATGAGGTCCAAGCGTGTACAGTGTTGATGGCCTGAGCAGGGCTGGACTAGGTTCCTAGCTGCGTCCACTACCACTGCCCCTCCAGTCAGCAAGTGTCTCTCAGAGGAGAAGATGGAGCTCCATGGACAGATCTCAGTTTGAACTTCTTTTGAAACCTGAGAGCTTTATGGATGGTTTCTGAAGTCTTGTCCAGCACCTACTTCTATCATCCTACGCTCTGGCAGCATTCACCCATAAACCTTTGACTCTGTTTTCAATACACTGAAGCCTTCTTACTATGAACACAGGTGATTCTCTGCCAGAGGCCTCTTTTTCTGGTTGTGAAAGCACATCCAACCCATACTCAGAGTAAGCCAGAAGTATCAGAGCATATTAACTCTGGCCCCCAAAGCAGCCTTCAACCAAAATGAACGGGGAATTAGTAGATAAACAGCCTCACCTCTTTGCCCATCAGCAGGAGAACTGTGAGGTATATTATACCATGTCCCAGAGTTCCTAAGAAGATCTGAGCCCAGTTGTCCATAGTAGTGAACTGTTCAATAATGTACATTATATTGCTTCCCAGTCTCACTCCCCCACTCCTCTACTGGTAGTTCCATTGATTACATCCCAAATAAGCTGCTTGCACCAGACTCTATCTCAAGGTCTGCTTTGTGGGAGAGGAGGAGGAGGAGGGCACCAAAAATTGATCCTATGACATATTTTATGGAAATGGCAATTTGAAATACACACACACACACACACGCACACACAGTGGTCCACAGCCATTCTATACGAAACATTCAATACAGAGCTCAGGACTTGGTCAAGTCAACAAGCCAACAGTCACTGGGAGTCACCCTGAACAATGCATAAAATTTTAATTTACTTGAATATAATTTTAAAAATTGTATTAAAAGAAAGAAATATGCAGCCGTTTGCAAAACATAAAGAGTTCCATGGGTGCTTTTAAAAGCTATAATTAAATGAATAAAACCCACTTACTTATAAAAGGCCTGGTTTTCTACTCCACACTTCCAAAGATGTTTGCAGGCAGCCGGTGTTGAAGTATGGAATGCCAACATGGCTTTTTTCTAATTAAAAAATAACAAAACAAGAAAAGGCATGTTCAACACGGTTTACATTTTCCATGGGGTTTCTTTTTCAGGTGTTTACCTCTTTGTATCCTGCCTCCTATCACACAGACTTGAAGTAACAACATACTGCTATGTTCTTCACAGTGTTGCTGACATGGTATTCACCCCTCCCTCACCCTTTTCAGATAGCACTAATGTATCTAGGTCCTGTTTCTGATAAAAATCAGCCTCATAATCTTTCTCAACACTCCAGGCATCATCTACCTCTCTATCACACTTGAATTAGCCTAAAAACATACTTGCCATCCTTGAGGAACTAGTACTTGGGTTGAAAACTAATGTCAAGAAAACCTGCAAATTTCTAGAGCTAGCTCTGAGGCTTAATATTTTCATAATGGTCTCCCCACAAATGCATTCTCTGGTGCACCACAACCTATATCTAGTAACTCCCTTATTTTCAGACTCTGGACTAATAGGTTCTATTTATAACAATCTAACAAGCACAGGTTGTTGATATTTATCTTTGTAAGTATTCTTTGTTTCATATGTCTGTATCTTGGCAAAAAGAGGTAGGGAGAGGTTCCATCTTTTATTTCCAAAGTCTGTCCCAGTCTGTTCGGCACACAGGGGTGTACAATCAGCATTGCTCACTGATTTTATTCTTCAGTGCACAAACCCAGTACTCATTTGTTGACCTCTAAAATATTTTCAACATTTAGCTTTCATTATCATCATACACTTCAAAGTCATGGTCTTTGGTGACTACAATACCAAAGGCATATTTTATTCCTGAATCTCTCTCATGCACACACAATAACAGGCAGTTAGAAAAAGCAGTATCTGACCTCCTTCTGGATGCCAATCACATAAAATGTCTTCCCTTCAAACTTCAATTTGCAGACATCTGGCCTAAGAAAAGAATATCTCCGGGTGAGAAGAAAAAAGTGGCAGCTAACCAAGGTACCTGGCTTTCCCATAGGAATCTGACTAACTCACAAATGCCAAGCAGACTGCAATGAAACAAGATATTATCTTATCATTGGTGAAGGTCTAATGGGCAGCAAAAAGCCCCAAGTGAATTACAAAGCAATTCTCTTCCCAAGAGAGGATCCATACACAGCTCAGAATTATTTATTCTATTTACAATCAGGCTGCATCTTTCCTCCAAGAAGCTCTAGTGTCCGTGAACATAATGACCAAAACAATATTAATTGCCCAGCCCACTTAGCAAGGTGGAAAGAACGTGGTTATTTCAGATTCAGTCAATGAACTGATGTGGATTCACAGTGTCTGACTTTCTCCTCCTTCCGCATCCATTTCCAGAGAGCAAATCCACTATACTGCAAAATTTTCACTCCTGTTTTCCCTGTTTACAAAAGAATTGTGTTCTTTTATATTGGAATTCCCACTCTTTTCAGCAAGGACTGGTTTAAATAGAAACCTGTGATGCAGTTCTGTCCAATTAGAGATATAGGAAGTCTCCTACAGGGCTTCTGAAAAAGTTATCCTTGTTTGAAATGGGAACACATAGAAGGGGCTGCTCTCCTCCAGGCTCTGGGCATTGCCACGTGGAGATGTGCAGGCCAGTCGCATGCAAACCCATCTCAGGAGCAGGAGCCTCAGTACCAATGCCCCTGCCCAAGGATGGCAGAGAAAAAAAAAACAGACCTAAATCCTTCCTGGCATTTAAGTTAACAGACCATGGAACTGCTCCACATTTGCTTTGTGAATTGATCGGTCCTCTTATTTGTAAGCCAGAGTAGACATTTCTGTTACCTTTTGCCAAAAGCATCTTCATGGATACACTGGATAACAAAGGGTGAGTTTGCATCCAGGATTCAACAGAGGAGGAGAGTGGAAAGAAGTGAGTTGAAGACAGTGGAAAGAAGTGAGTTGGGGAGAGTGGAAAGAAGTGAGTTGGGGAGAGTGGGTCCTGAGTCGTTCATGGGAACTCACACCTTTACCCTGCCCTGACCCGCCCGTGTGTCCCCCTTGGCTACAGCAGTAGAAGCTACTGGTAAAGAAACACTGATACTTCTCTTTGAAGGCAGAGCCCCTGAGCCCACGCCTCCTGAGTTGATTCCTCAGCTTGGCAAATTCAAGTCCCCACCAAAAGCAACCTAGATGTTACATCCCTTTATGATGAAGCCCCAAGGCAAGGAAATGGATACCAGGCATTCTACTGACACTTGCCCAAGAAGCCAAAAAGGGTATGGAGGAACCAAGATTAAGAAAAACGGAAAGCCAATTTTCCAAAGAGGCACTCACCATTTTATCAAATGGATTCTCTTATTTCCCTGGAATACCACAAAGCCTGCAGCTGTGAATCCTAAAAATGTTGTTGTGCCTGTTGAATCCTGAAAAAAAAAAAGAAAGAAAAACCTGTTTCAATTGAGGAAAATGAAATAAAATAAATGATAACCAATACTTATTTATCCTCACCCTAGGTTAATTTCAGATTAATTCCAATGATTGTAGCAATAAACTAAGTTTCTGAGATGGAAATTAAGAGCAGACCTTTCAAAGTCTGGGCAAAGTCCAGGAATATGTAGCTTTTTCCCTTTAAGGAATGGACCTTCTGCCCTCTAGGAATCTCCTGGAAAAATATAAATTAGTCCCAAATCACTACGTCTACCTCCAAGCATCTTCTGGGGCTGTCTGTGTTCTAGGTCTGCTTTGTAATTTGAGCAAACTGTTCTTGGTTGCCATTAGCACTCTAACATGATGAAACCAAAGCCCTGAGCATCTAATCTTGATTCAATCCCTCACAGGATTTCTGCCAATTTCAGTATAAAAATATCTCCAGAAAAGCTTACTGTGCTTCCAGCCTAGACCAGGAAAACTAAGCATCTTGTAGATAAGTAAAGGCAAAGGAATAACAACACAAAGATAAGTCAGTCTCCAAGAAATAAATAAAAGAGAGTTCAAATTTCTGAATAAAAATTAATTCACTGAAATGAATAAATGGATTAATACCATTCTAGGAAAGGGCCGCCTAGGCAGAACAAGAGGATGCAAATGCCAGTACAGACAAGTATCCCTGGCTCTCCACCTTTGCCGCACATTAGAAACATCTGGGGAGCGTGGTCTCCACCCCCACAGATCCTGATGTAATTGGTGAGGTATGTGTTCTGGAAGCAGGTGCTTATGAAGCTTTCCAGGTGCTTCCAATGGGGATCCTGAGCTGAGAGCTACAGGACCAATGCTTTCGCAAATACTATGAGGCAGTCCAATCTGGGAGAAGAAATGTGCCACTAAAACTCAAAAACTTATCTTTAAGAGCCCAACTGATATAAATGCTTATTTTAGGATTAGAACTAGTGTTGATGCATAGTTAATCTAATATATGGAAAGAGGAACATTGCTTTAATGAAACATTTCTGGACTATGTATCTACAACTATCACCTTGGAGCTTGATAATAAGGCAGATTCCCCAGCTGTCCCCCAGAATTCTGATTTAGTAGCTCGGGGGGAGGCCCAGGTGATTCTGATATAAGTAGTCTGCGCTTCATCCTTGAGAGAAACGCTGTCAAATATAAGTAAAGGAAAAAATAAAAACAAGTGCTCCTGATGCCAAAATGCAACTTGAAATCTCTTTTTTTTTTTTTTTCTTCCACTTTCCCTAAGACGGCATTCTTTCTGGCAATGGCCTTGAAAGTAAATGTGTCAGGAACCTGTAACTCCTCAGGGGCCAAACCATCCATCAGATGAGTGAATCCATGGATGTTAATTTAGGAAAATGTGCCTACTACATAGCAATCAGTGAGCAACTGGAAGACTCCAATGGAGAAAATCAGCTGCCAAAACATGTAACAACAGCCCACTGTTGTCCCTTCCGATGAGGGACTGTGGGCCAGGCTGTGGGAAAGACTTAATAGGGCTCCTCCAGGCCTGCACACACATGAACTCTCTTTGGGGCAAAACAGTCATAATATGGTGACCTGCTGTGCTATGAGGGGCAGTTACCTTGCACGGGTGAGGATCCACCCCGTAGGTTTCCAAAGTGTGAGCTTTCAGGAGCAAGTTAAATTCAGCAACTGGTGGGTTCTGCCCTCTAAAATCACACAAGAAAAGTTCAGGAAGTTAAAATGGCAAAGAATAGAAACATGAAATCCCTTCATTCAATAAAGTATGGTGTACTAAGCTAAATAAAAACCCTTACATAAATAGTAACCGGTAAGACTGATCATTATTTCGCACCACAAGGAGTCCTTTGCGAAGGAAGCTGAGATCCTGTTCTCTAGCTAATTGTTCCAAAACAAACCCACACACATACTGAGTACTCCAGTGACCCGTACAGTTAATCAAGGTTATCAAGTTACCTATAAGTAGGCCCTTGCAAATTCAATCTTAATACAAAATAAAACTCAGCATCTGTTCTTCATGCTCATTTAAAAACATTATCCAGGGTAAATGGCATGCCTTCTTGCTCAGGGTAGAAAATGCACAATCCTGTTACCCCATCAACAGGCCTAAACAGAGCCATCAGGTCAAAAAGAATTGTCAACCATCCCACAGAAAGCCCTGGATTTCAAAAGGAAATCTCAACCACTGGTCCTAGCACTGCCCTCCAAAGTAGTAAACAAGGTCTTGGCCTCAGGGAGAAAAGGGCTACCAGTATAGAAGACCATGAAGCCCTTTCAGGGCTAACATCTAAAGATTATGCAACATTTCAAAGACCCCACTTTGACTAATATTAATATCCTACGAGTATTTTACAGAATCTCAATCATTCCCCAAGGATAATTATGTAATTTAACAACCAGAGTTTGCTAAATAAAACAAGAATTCATTTTATTTTCAAAATGTAAAATTATATTGCAATATTAAATCTATCTCCACTTAACTTCCTCCCCAGAGACAGACTGCCCCCAAACCCCTCCAGACAGCAAAGAGTCCTCATGCCTCTAAGTCAAAACAGTATCCCATTACTTCTCCCTAAAGCCTTTCACAGTCTCTTTAACTTTAGAGGACTGGAGTTACACTGATATATCTGAAGTCACTGTGATATGTCTAGGGAGAATCTTTATTTATCATGATCAGCACAGTGTATTCTTTTAATCCAACAATGCATATCTTTCTTTGACTATTTCTTGATTCTTTTCTTCCCTTCCCCACTTCCTCCACCACTCTCTCTCATCTCCTTTGAGAGGCCCTAGTAAATGGGTTTTGAAACTCCTAGATTGATCTTCCAGGTCTTTTAACCTTTGTTTAATTTTTTATATCTCTCTTTTGATAGTATGTTTGAATTATTTCTTAATTCATATGTCCAGCTTGCTAATTTATTCTTCAGATGTGCACATTCTGCTGCTTCTCTCGTTGATATGTTCTTTTAAAATATCAGTGAAATATTTCATTTCCAATGTAGTATCTATGTGGACTTTGAAATAGCACCCTGTTCTCAGCTCATGATCATGAATTCCTCTTATCTCTCTGAGGGTACCACTTCCTTTCTATTAAGGCCCAATCTTGTTGGCTGCATTAATGCTGCTTTCTTGGTGAAGGTCATTTTGTATGCTGACTCAAGAGTCTCTAATTCATGGAACTGTTTCCTTAAGTGTTTGGTGGACTCTGTTGGACTTTCATTTTTATATTTGATGTATCAGCCTCCAGAGGTTGAGGGAAGAATGGGATGTACCATGTAGAAGAGCATATGATATGATTTGGATTTGTGTCCCCACCCAAATCTCATATCGAATTTTAATCCCCAATATTGGAGGAGGGGTCCTGTGAGAAGTGATTGGATCATGGGGGCGGATTTCTCCCTTGCTGTTCTCAGGGATAATGAGTTGAGTCCTCACAAGATCTGTTTGTTTACAAGTGTGTAGCTCCTCCCCCTGCACGCTCTTCCTCCTGCTCCAGCCACCTAAGACGTACCTCCTTCCTCTTTGCCTTCTGCCGTGACTGTAAGTTTCCTGAGGCCTCTCCAGCCATGCTTCCTGTTCAGCCTGTGTTACTGTGAGTCAATTAAACCTCTACATTACCCAGTCTCAGGTAGTTCTTCATAGCAATGCAAGAACAACTAATATAGCATATATCAGTAACTTGATTTGGGGCCTAAGGTTCTAGTTCTAGGCACACACAGGGTACCTTCCGCTAGAGCCTACTACTGCCCATGTCAGCACAAAGACAAGTCTTTCCCTTGCAATTCTTGTGATAGTGAATGGGTCTCATGAAATCTGATGGTTTTTAAAAATGAGAGTTCCTCTGCACAAGCTCTCTTTTTGCCTGCTGCCATCTATGTAAGATGTGACTTGCTCCTCCTTGCCTTCCACCATAATTGTGAGGCCTCCCTCCCCAGCCACATAGAACTCTAAGTCCAATAAACTTCCTTTTGTAAATTGCCCAGTCTTGGGTATGTCTTTATCAGCAGTGTGAAAACAGACTAATACAGTGTATATTACTACAGATTTCTGCATATTGATTTTGTATTCTGAAACTTTACTGAATTCATTTAACAAATCTAAGAATCTTTCAGTAGAGTCTTTATGGTTTTCTAGATAGAAAACTATACCATCAGCAAACAGGGATAATATGACTTCCTTTTTCCCAACTTGGATGTTTTGTTTTTCTCTAGCTTGATTGCTCTAGCAAGGACTTCCAGTACTATGTTGAAAAAGAGTGATGAAAGTGGGCATCTTTGTCTTGTTCCAGATCTTAGAGAAAATGCTTTGAACTTTTTCCTGTTAAATATGATGTTTGCTGTGGAGTTGTCAGATATTGCCTTTATTATGTTAAGATATGTTCCTTCTATGTGTGAGTTGTTGAGAATTTTATCATGAAGAGATGCTGAAGTTTATCAAATGCTTTTTCTTCATCTATTGAGGTGATCATGTGGTTTTTGTTCTTAATTCTGTATGTGATGTATCACATTTATGGATTTATGTATATTGAACCATCATTGCATCCCTGGGATAAATCCCACCTGGTCATGGTGTATTTCCTTTTTATGTGTTGTTGGATCTGATTTTCTAGTATTTTGTTGAAGATTTTTGCATTTCTGTTCATCAGGGATATTGGTCTGTAATTTTCTTTTTCTGTTGTGTCCTTCTCTGTTTTGGGTATCAGGGTGATACCGGTCTTGCAGAATTAGTTAAGGAGAACTCTCTCATCTTCCATTTTTTAGAATCGTTTCAGGAAGATTGGTATTAGTTCTTCCTTGCACATTTGCTAGAATTCAGCTGTGAATCCATCTGGTCTTGGGCTTTTTTGTTGTTGTTGAGAGATTTCTTTTATTACTCAGTCTCACTACCCATTATTGGGTCAGTTCAGAAGTTTTATTTCTTCCTGGTTCAATTTTATGAGGCTGGAATTTATTCATTTCCTCTAGGTTTTCTGGTTTGTGAGTATATAGCTGTTCATAATAGTCTCTGATGATCTTTTGTATTTCTGTGGTATCCGTTGTAATGTCTCCTTTTCACTTCTGATTGTGTTATTTGGATCTTCTCCTTTTCTTGGTTAGTCTAGAGAATGGTTTATCAATTTTGTTTATCTTTATTCAAAGCAAAAGAATCATCTTTTTGTTTGGTTGATCATTTGTATTTTCTTTTTTTGTCTCCATTTCATTCTGCTCTGGTCTTTGTTATTTCTTTTCTTCTGCTAAGTTTGGGATTAGTTTGTTCTTGTTTTTTTAGTTCCTTGAGGTACAATGTTAGGTTATATTGTGATCTTTCTACTTTTTTGATGTAGGCATTTAATGCTATAAATTTCCCTCTTAGCAATGCTTCTGTCGTATTCCACAAGTTGTGGTATATTGTGTTTTATTTTCATTCATTTCAAAAAAATTTTAAATTTGTCTTAATTTTCTTATTGATCCAGTGATCATTCAGGAGTACGCTGTTTAATTTCCATGTATTTATTCATATAGTTTCAAGCATTCCTCTTTGTACTGATTTCTAGCTTTCTTCTGCAGTGGTCTGGGAAGATATTTAATACAATTTTGATTTCTTTAAATTTGTTAAGACATTTTCTGTGGCCTTATATATGGTCTCTCTTGGAGACTTTTCCATGTGCTGATTAAAAGAATGATTTTCTGCAGTTATTGGGTAGAATGTTCTGTAAATGTCTAAGTCTACACGGTCTAAAGTCCAACTTCAGTTCAGTGTTTCTTTATTAATATTCTGTCTTGATGATCTACCTAGTACTGTGAGTTAGGGTGCTGAACTTCCCACTATTATTGTATTTCTGTCTATCTCTTTAGGTCTAGTAATATTTGCTTTTTTGAATGGGGTGCGCTGATTTTATGTGCATATATATTTAGAATTGTTATATTCTCTTGAGTTTCAGTCCATTTGAGTCTTTATCTCAAAGCAGCCCCTAGCAGGGCAATGGGTATTGTGCAGGGCGTGAAAAAGAGAGCCTAGTTTCCTTGTCCCTTCTCAACTGGACAGTGGTTGCAGCCATGACAACTTGAACTCAGCCCATGATGGAGTGCAGCCCAGTGTTAAACTCTCTAAATGACATCTACGGCTATGACCGGGGAGAGCAGGGCCCTTCCCAGGCAGGAAGTGTGGACAAGAAGCTCTGGAGAGTGTGGTCCACTCTCCTCTCAGTCTCAGAGCAGCCCATTGCAGGACAGTGGGTATTGTCCTATATATGATAGGAGAGCCTGGCTTCCCTTTCCCTCCTTGGCCAGGTGGCAACTGCAACCACATCAACCCAAACAGTCCAAGGTCAAGTGGCAGCCCATCATTAAACTCTCAAAATGGTGGCTTGGGCCTGAGAACAGAGAGGGTGGGATCTCTCCTAGGCAAGCAGTGCAGACAGGAAGGTGTGGAGAGCGCAGTCCACTCGCATCTAAGTCTCAACAGCAGCTCACAGTAAGACAGTAGGGATCCTCCTAGGGCTGCGTAGGAGCAGCCATTCTCCTCTCCCCTCCTTGCGGCAGCACAGCAGCAGCAGCCATGTCTGTAGGTCTCCAGTAGCTAGGCTCTCAAGACGTTGCCCAGCTGAAGCTACTCTAGGCTCGGATGCCTGTGGGATTCCATGTAGATTCTCTTTCTGGAGCAATGTCTCTGTGCAATCTTTAGGAGCAATGTCTCTGTGCAATCTTTAGGCAGCTCCACATGTCAGGCCCAAGGCCCTAATGGGTCAGTTTCTCCCATAGCCAAGATCATAAAAGTTGATCCCTGGAGGTTTCTCTCTTACTGTTTCCCCATGTCCAGGAGCCTCTCCTGACTATCAGTTAGTTCCTAGCTAGGCGCTGCCTCGAACCCTCTCCTTACTTCTAGTGCTTCCCATCTCCTCTCTGGTAAATCCTAGCAGTCTCTCTTAGATGATCTGTTTGAAATGTGTCTACTTATTATTATGGTTCCTCTCCGTGGAGGAGACACATACTCCTGCATCTAGTCAGCATGTTCTATGCTATCAGAAAATACAAATTAAAATTATGAGAAGCCACTAACAACTCCATCTGGTAGCTACAATTAAAAAGACTAATAAAAGGAAGCACTGGTGAGAATGTACAGCAAAAGAAACCCTCATAGACTTCTGATGGAAATTTGGTAGAACTAATCTGGAAAACTCTTTGGCATTATCTACTAAAGTTGAACATGTTTACTCTGTAATATAGCAATTACACTGATAGTTATATATGCAACAGAAATTAGTGCATGTTGCACCAAGAAATATATAGAATTTTCATAGTAAGGTTATTTGCAATAGCAAAAACTAGAAAACAACTCAGATGTCTATCAACTAAGTAGAATGAATAGACAATGAAATATACAGGTATGAAAATTGCTGACTTAAAGCTACATAATACAAAATGAATAAATATCCCAAAAATAACATTGAATAAAAGAAGCCAAATGCTACCGTTTAAATATTTGTCCCTTCCAAAACTCATGTTGAAACTTAATCTCCAAAGCCACAATATTAAGAGATGAGGCTTTTAAGAGGTGATTGATTTCATGAGGGTTTGACTTCATGAATAGATTCAGTTTGCTGTGCTCACACCCTCTTGTCATGTGCTGCCTTACACCACTTCAGGACCCTGCAGAGAGTCCCCACCAGCATGAAAGCCCTCACCAGAAGCAGTCCCTAGACCTTAAACTTCCAAGACTTCAGAACTGTAAAAAATAAACTTCTTTTCCTTATAAATTACCTAGTCTCTGGTGTTCAGTTATAGCAAGACAAAATAGACTAAAATATCAGATGTAAATGGATATACACTGTATGATTCTCTTTCTATGGCTTTCAAAAATGAGCAAAACAAAACTAATGTGTTCAAAGCCAGAGATATGATTACCTTTGGGTTAGAGGGAGAAAGTAACTCCTGGAAAGGGCATATCAGGGGCTTCTGAGATATTGCCAATTCTCTATTTGACCTGGGTGGCAACTTCATACATCCTTGCCTAATAATAATTTATTGAGCTTTACATTTGCACACTTCTCTGACCCTGTGTGACACTTCCATTTTTAAACATTTAAGAAAAAGATAAATGAAAGTAGAAAGAATATGAAGCACTGGGAACCCTGGGAACTCTCACCTATTGGTGGTGTGAACATAAGGTAGAGCAACTCCTTCAGCAAATAAACTGCCGTTTCCTAGAAAAGTTAAAGTGCAAACTCTGGCAAGTTCCACACTTAGGTTTGTACTTACACTAGGGAGTCCTGCACATGTGCCTTAGAAGAATTATTCAAGAAGTCATAGGAGCTCTGCCTGCAATAGCAAAATCCTGGAAGCAACCCAAATGTTCAGCAACAGGAGAATGAATACACAAAACATGGGAAGTTCATATGATAGAAAAGTAATTACACAGAAGTGAAAATGAAAGCCTATGGCTGTATGTATCAATGTGGAAGAATCTCATAAATACAGTGTTGATGGGGGAAAAATGAGACACGAGAATACAGTATAAGTCCATTTACACGAAAGTGAAAATAGGCAAAACTGAATCAATATATCATTCACTAATACATTTATAAAAGCAAAACAAGAGAATAAGCAACCCAAAATTCAGAAGAGAGTACCTATGGGAGGAGAGGGGGACGTGGTCTGGGAGGGGCACACAGGAGACTTCAGAGCAGCTGGTGATGTTCTCTTTCACAAGTAGTGTTAGGGGATCATGGATGTTTTTTCACTTATTCTTTAAATCATACACATATTATATATACTCTGAAAATGCTCTATTACACATTATATGTTTTGTAATGATGAAAAAGACATATAATTTCTGCCTTTTCAATAAAGGAATCATTGGATGAAATATTATGCAGTCCAAAAGGACCCCGAGCTAGAATATTGATAAGGAGGATAATAGATACATATGCAGAGCTATCTTGTATTAAACTCTGCAATTCCAAGCAGCATAACAACTTTTATTGCCAAGCAATATACATATTTTTTTCGCTTATCATTCAGAAAGTCGAAATCCTTATCTTCATTTTGTGGATGAGAGTTCTGACACTCAAAGAGAAAAATAGCTTGCTCAAGGTTATTGCTCAAGGTCAGCTTGCTTTTGCATCCTGCATTTGCCCTTACTAGCCATGTATGGGCAAACGCAGGATGCAAATGCAAGCTGACTAGGTTCTAGAGTGCTTGTCAGGGCTGGCACCAACATCATTACCAATATCTGATGGTCAAGAGCCATCTACTGCTCTCCTGCATGCCATGACACAGCATTTCAAAATGACATGGTTTCTATCCACCTCGTATGTTTTAAAAGAGTAAGGCAGATGGAACTGGAGGCCATTAGTAACACAGAAACAGAAAGTCAAATACTACATGTTCTCATTAATAAGTGGAAGCTAAATAATGTGTCACATGGACATAGAGTGTGGAATAACAGATACTGGAGACTCAGAGAGTGAGAGAGTGGGAGGGGTGAGGGATGAGAAATTATTTCATGGGTACAATGTACACTATTCGGGTGATAGTTACATTAAACGCCCACACTTCACCACTATGCAATATACCTATGTAACAAAATGACACTTATACTTGCTAAATCTATTTTTAAATATATTCATTTATTTAATTCATTTATTTGAGACAAGGTCTTACTCCACCGCCCAGGCTGAAGTAAAATGATGCAATCTCAGCTCACTGCAGCCTCAACCTCCTGGACTCAAGTGATCCTCCCACCTCACCCTCCTATAGCTTGGACTACAGGAGCATGCCACTACATCTGGCTAATTTTTGTATTTTTTGTAGAGATGGGGTTTCACCATGTTGCCCAGGCTAGTCACAAATGCTTGGGCTCAAGTGATCCTCCCATCTCAGCCTCCCAAAGTGCAAGGATTACACAGGTGAGCTACTGCAACTCACCTAAAAAATTTGTTTAAATTAAAACTTTTCCAAATTCTAAACATTGCACCTTATCAGTGATAAGGCAATTCACTCCAGGTGACTGATACTCAGATCTGATTAGAGAACAGTGATATCTCCATTTTAATCTGAAATGAAAACCTGCAGGCCAAATCTGGGCTGCCTGCTGCATGATTTTGTACAGCCCTCAAGCTAAGAATGGGTTTTACATTTGTACATGGTTTAAAGAAATGAAAATAATATTTCATGACTCATGACAATTATAAGGCATTCAAATTTCAGTGTCCATAAATAAAGTTTTATGGAATATCATCACACCCACTTGTCTGCATATTGTCTATACATGCTGTCTGTCACACTGCAATGGTAGTAGTAACAATGAAAACTGTATGCTCTAGAAAGCCTAAAATATTTGCTAGTTGACCCAGTATAAAAAAAGGTTTTCTGAACCCTGATCTGGGTCCAGAACACAGGAACAGGAAATCACAGAAGTCATGTCTATTTGATTCTACAAAATGAAGGTATTTCTGTAAAAACAGTACCTAACTCCAAGATTTGATGCAAAGATTAAGCAGGTAACAGATGTAAAGCAGTTAGACTAGGGCCTAGCACACACTGTTCTGTCCTTGCCCTCAGACTACTATGTGTTCCCTTGCTAGCCCTGCATACGGCTGAAGTCAGAAATACTCTGCTGAGGGGAATGTCAAGCAGGATGTCGAGATATTCACCACAAAGCAAAGGCCCATCTTTAAAATAATTCTCAAGTAAGCATTGTTTGCTTTGGGCTTAACCCCAGATCTCCACTTGGCTAAGCATTTAAAAGACTTAATTGAAAAAGTCATACACAGGGAAAAGCTAACTGCAAATGCTCAGAAAAGGCAAAAAGATCAAAACCAAAGGAGAAAAGGCAGGGACCCTGATAGGACTGGAGACGACTCCTGAGGCCCAGACTCACCAAGGAAGAAACCATTTAATGATCCGTTTTTTCAGGAAGACACTAAGATCAATTAAATAGAAATGTTGGGGGTTTTTTCTTGAATCTCCCACTGGGCATCTGTTTCTGACAAAAACTCTGGTAATGGAAAATAATGATTTTCTATCTTTCAAATATTGCACCAGAAAATGTTCTGCTCAAATTAATAGTGTCTCTAATGAGACATTTAAAGGTAGAGACCAGTGATTAGTTGAATTCTTTTCAAAGAGCTAACAATTCTCCAAAGATAGGCTTTTCTAACATATGAGGTCAAGTAATTGCGTATGTAGCTGTAAATCTCCCTTCTGCCAGTTTTGAGTACTTTTGGACAAAAAGGAACAATCTCCCTTGTATTGATTCTCTTTTAGCATACCATTACATAAAATACAAAACCGGACAATAGCCCAGGAATAAATGCCAATTATTAGTGGACATTAATTGTGAAATAAGATGTGAGTCTTGCCAGAAATGAGTGGAACTGCTTGGAACACAGTTGGCAGGGAAGGGGGTGGTTCTGGCTCCCTCTGACCCATCTGAGCCTACGAGCTCTAGAATTAAACTCATGGGCAGAAGACCAGTGTAATGGCATAGAAAACTAATATAATGGTCAGAATTCTCAATTTGGCTTAGATTACATTTTTTACATTATATTTTGCTGCAACTTGGTTGCAACTTTACTTAAATTTAGCTTTGTTGGAAGATAAGATTTTCCACATCACTGGCTTCAAATGTTTGGGAGTGCTCTCAAGTGCAGGGCTTGGGACCTCAGCACTCAGAGACTGCAGGGAGCTCTCTATGCTTTATAGCATTCCTGTGGACTGCGCTGGAGAGACATTCCTTTGCTCTTCAGTCTCATCCCTGGGTCTCTGGACTTCAGAAAACCTTTCTCCTCCCTGTCATCCTGTCTCCTGCCATCAGCAACGGCTGCCCCACCCTAGGCTGAAGGTCTGGAGTGCCTCTGGGGGATTTCGCTCAGATCTCATGCTGGTTAAACCTTTGCCTAGTTGCCCTTAGCCCTGACCCTGACCCTGACCTAGGGCATAATCATCCTCCTCCTGTTACTCCACCAGAAGTGAAAGCAGCTGTGTGTCTCCACTCTCCTAAGAAGGACATTCTGGATTTTAGTACGTTTACGTCTCTTTGCATCTTCAGCTCTCAGATGGGTTAAGAAAATATGATTTTGTAATTTAGCCATCTTGTTGGTGTTATTTTGGTGTTGGGAGAGATCAATATCTCATGCCTTTCTACATCCTAAATAGAAAGGAAATGAGAGTTCCTAGTCTGTCATTTCCATTCTTTTACTTAGAGAGGGGCATTATCTCTTGCAAACCCTTTAGGGACCATCTCTATGCAGAGCATTAGATAAAATGCTGCAAATTTGGGTAGCTGCCATGCTAGGAGGGATAGTGGTAACACCCTGTGGCCATGCAGGGACAAGGCTTCTAGAAGAGCAGCAACTTAGAAAGATACTAGAACACAGGGTACAGAAATGCAAATTTCAGATCAAGTTCTATTGCTTCATAATTGTGTAGCCTTGGATAAGTTAATTTCTCAGAACTCTGTTTCCTCATCTGTAAACAAAAGAAAATGGTGGCTGCAAACTCAATGGGAGGAGAAGGTAAATTGGCAGAGCAGGGATGGTGGCAACTCAGAGACAAAGGATTCTTTTTAAGAGGCACTGCTGCTGAGTGTTGCCACACCAAAGTCAGGGAGCCATGTGACCAAACCTCCCAGTTGCAATTAAAGCCAGAACGTTATGGCAACTGGTTCTATCTTTTAGAGCTATTATTTGGCTCCAATTACATACATTTGGGTCATAGTGTAGTCCAAGGACTGTCAATTTATGACTCCTGCTTTGGACTCTAAGGATCTCTCAAGCATGGAAACTGGCTGTCAGATTTCTTTGCTGTTGGCTAATGACCTCTTGATAGTCGAAGGCCCTAAATGGTACTCAAAGCTGTCTTTGACTAATAAAAATTAGGAGGAAAATTAATTGTTTCTTCATGAATTATTTTGTAGATAAAATCTTCGAATCATGAGGTTATGGGAGAGTGTGGATGATGAAGGAGACCCCAGCTTGGGGATGAAATGGCTGAAAATCTGGTTTTAGGCCAACCCTCACTACTACAGTGCCCCATGCAAAGCTGCCCCTTCAATAAATATTTGTTGTATAAATAGATGGATAGAAAGATGCATGGATGTATGGATGAATTATAAATGGATAGAAGGATGGATGGATAAATATCCTCTGGATAAATACGCTGTTATAATCTCATTGAAAGTTCAAAGCATCTTTGGCTCTATGCATAAGTTAGAATCACATGCAAGATATAATCAGAGAATGTATTATGTAATGACTGACTCCAACTTTCTATAATATAACACCTCTCTCCTTCTGGTGTGTGTGTGTTTGTTTTGAGACAGAGTTTTGCTCTTGCTACCCAGGCTGGAGTGCAATGGCACGATCTCGGCTCACCACAAACTCCACATTCCAGGTTCAAGTGATTCTCCTGCCTCAGCCTCCCAAGTACCTGGGACTACAGGCATGTGCCACCATGCCCAGCTAATTTTGTATTTTTAGTAGAGACGGGATTTCTCCATGTTGGTCAGGCTGGTCTTGAACTCCCAACCTCCATTGATCTGCCCGCCTCAGTCTCCGAAAGTGTTGGGATTACAGGCGTGAGCCACCACACCCAGCCTACCCCTCTCTCCTTCTTCATGGCCACATTGCACTTTGGTAACATTGCTTTTTCCACCTTATGGTCACAATAGCTAGATTTTACCTGTATAAAAAACATTAATGGCTTGGATGTGTACACCACTTGTCCCAGCCCATCACTCCCTAGAAATGTCCCTTACTCGAGGCCACAAAATGCAAGGACTTCATTTTTACAGCAAACAAATTTGATATCAAATCAGCCCATCTTCTCCCTTCCTAAGAAAGGTGCTTGCTATACCAAATAGCAACAAAAAAAAAATGGAAATTGATTTAATAATCTACCAAAGAGAGAGATTCTATGAGTTTGGAAGGGACTTGGGAAGGGAAATGATACAGGGAGAGGGAAGATCGATGACAAAGAGAAAACGCGTCTTAAGAAAGATTGGGGTTGTAAAATAACTAGACATTTATTTCTCATCTTCTTTTTACACAATAAACACACTTCTCAAAAATGACAAAAACATTTCCTAAGAGGGCACTTGTGATCTATTCATCAGAAGCAAAGGTAGAGGATATTTTTCATGTAAGGGAATTTATTTCTAGAAAGCTAGACATTTTTAAAATGATAACTCAATTTTTTTAAACTATAGCCATGGCACATGATTTACAGAGAATATAACCTTTAAGAAATAGAGATAATTACTCTGTTTAAAAATCACACTGCGTCATTCTTGCTTCCAGCACAAACCTCACTGCCCTGGATCATTATAGTGGTGGCTTGTTGGATGATTTTCCTGTTCTTTAAGGGCAAAGATTATACTTCATCAAAACTGCTTTACTGCCAATTGAGCCTTTTGAATATTTAAAAGCTGATGACCTATGACTGAAGTTAATGCAAATGTCTCTGTCTCTAATGACAAACCTGGTAAACTGACGATGAGAGGAAGACTAGCTGAGCAGAAATTCTAGGAAATACCTCCAGCAAAGATCCAGAATAAGATTGCTTTTACCATAAAGAACCCTGATGGGTTGATCTTCAACCCCCTCTGCGCACCCTCAGGTCTAATAGAATGGCTATTTCTTCTTACCCCAGATGGCTTTGATTAAAGCTATGGAAAATAGAAAACAAGAGGGACAAAAAGAACAGAGGACCAAGTCCACAGGGGTTGCAGCAATGGCTTCCTCCAGCCACTAGAGGGCTCTAGAGGGAGGAATAACCTATTTCTAAATCAGTCCCTGGTAGGACCTCATCTCTGACCACCAAGCTTAAAGTCTGAAAATTACAAGAGATTCTTTTTCACATATAGTTTTAAAAACAAATATGGCTCCTGATGACTTAAAATTATCTACAGAGGCAGGAGAGTGAAGTATAAATTGATTCCATACCTGCTCTGCCATGTGTTTAGAACAGGAGTAAGCAAGCTAGGACCCATGGGCCAAATGTGGCCTGCCACCTGTGTTGTCAATAAAGTTTTATTGAATCATGGCCCACTCATTTATGAATTGTCTATATTCGTTTTTTCTCTACCAAAGCATGAGGAGCTGCACTAGAGACCATATGACCCAGAAAGCCAAAAGTATTTAACCCTTACCTAGAAGAATCATTCAGCTCAGTGGGTTATATAAGTGATACATTTCCATATTATCTAGTGCACATGATATTAAAAGGCCCAAAGATGCTTCTATAAAAATCTTTCTCAATGAAACTCTATTAGCTACACATCTATTAGACCAAAATCCAGAACACTGACAATACCAAACGTTGGCAAGAATGTGGAGCAACAGAAACTCTCATTCATTGCTGGTGGGGATGCAAAATGGTACAGCCACTTTGGAAAACAGTGTGGTGTTTTCTTATAAAGCTAAACATACTCTACCATATGTAGAGCAATCATAGTGTTTGGTATTTACCCAAAGGAGTTGAAAACTTATGTGCACACAAAATCCTACACACAAATATTTATAGCAGACTTATTCATAATTGCTCAGATGTAACCCACCAAGACGTCTTTCAGCAGGTGAATGGATAAACTATGACACATACAGACAATGGAATCATGCTAAAAGGAAATGAGCTCTTAAACCAAGAAAAGACATGGAGGAAACTTAAATGCAAATTACTAAGTGAAATAAGCCAATCTGAAAAGGCTGCATTTTGTATGATTCCAAGTATGACATTCTGGATAAGGCAAAAACTATAGAGACAGTAAAAAAATCAGTGGTTGCCAGGGGTTAGGGGAGGAAGAGGAATGATTTTTAGGACAGGGAAACTACTCTGTATGATACTATAATGGTATTGGTATTGCAGTAGAATACTACACATTCATCAAACCCATAGAGTGTACACCAAGAGTGAACTCTAATGTCAACTATCAACTGTGGGTGATTATGATGAATCAATGTAGGTTTATCAGTTGTAATAAATGTACCACTCTAGGAGGGATAATTGATAATGAGGGAGCCTATGCATGTGTGGGGCAGGGTATACAGGACATCTCTGTGCCTTCCTTTCAATTTTGCTGTAAACCTAAACATCTCTTTAAAAAAAATAAGTCTCTTTAAGAAAGCAAAACAACTCTATTAGTCAGTGAGGTTGTGAGAGCCATTAAGGTTTACCCACTGTTTCCACTGTTTCCAGCTCGTACTACCTTCTGAACACCATAGAATTGCACTTCCTAGATGCTGGGTGACATCCTGGGACTGGTCCTGATCAGAGAGTTGTAAGCAGAAGTGATATGAATCACTTCCGAGATGAAGCATGACCTTCCAGAGCTCTTTCCTTTGTGACTTAACATCTGGCAAATCCAAGTTTTTGACTTCCCTGAGTGACAATGATGGGCAGAGTCCCCCAGCTGGCCTCTTATGGGCACAGAGCAGAGCAAAGAAGAAGCCTTTCTTGCTCTAAGCCACCAGGCTTTGGGGGTTTGTTTCCTCAGAAAAAGCTGATTGATCTTGACTGATATATAGATAATCAAGAACTATAATATGCTACTATAATTGCAAAACTGTGACTTCTTCCTACCCTACCTCCTCCAGTACAAAGATTCAGAAGAAGAAACACTGATCCAAGAATGAAATTTTACCTTCAGTCTCTGTCTCTCTCTCTCTGTCTCTCTCTCTCTCTCTCTCTCTCTCTCTCTCTCTCTCTCTCTCCCCTCCCCCAAATAACTGTTATTCATGCCTACCTATCAGGCCATCTTGGTCTGACCTTCAAGCAGTGTGTAGCCTCCCACAGAGGAAATTTCTTCTTTCTCTCTGATTAGTTTTCTGCCAAGAATGGCAGCTTTTGTTCCTTTCTCAGAGATCATAGGAGCAGAATAATCCTCATCAATAAAAAGGCTGGGAGAAGGTTGTGAAACCACCCCTCCCCAGGCAAACATGTTGATTTCCTTGTTAATCATCATTTCTGCTAATATTTAAGCACCTATTGTATTTTAGTTCTCTGCTGGTTCAGAGAGCAGACAGGAAGAAGGAGGTTATTTATTGGGTTTCTCAAACCCCAACAAAGACCAACTGGAATCCTCTCAGGAAGTCTTCAGAACAGCAGTTCTATCCACCCGCCACTATCCTTGGCTGTGTGGGAGGGTCACGAGTGCGGTGGTGACACTGGAGAGCAGGATGGCCATGCCTTGGTGCAGCCTCGCACAGGTCTCCTGCATCCATGACTCCTTCCTGGTGCGGTCAGGTTTGCAGAGTAATTCAACCAAGGCCCAAATCCTTACACAAGATGCACAACACTTTCCTGACCTGTGTGTGAAGGGCTGGTGGCACCCCCAGAGCACCTTCAGTCTCTGTAGCAGGTTCCCGTCAGACGCAAGAAAGCTCCTCTCCCTCGCACTGTTTCCTCTGCTCTTCTTGTCTTACCCTCCAAACCAAAAACATCTCACTGATGCACTGATGCTGAATGAAATACAGGACTACTTAGAGAGAATGAGCAAAAATACACAGGAAACTACCCCCTGAAGGTGTCCTTGCAATGTAGTATGATTCCTGACAGCTTCATCCTTCAGGCATATAACTTTGACCTCCTCACAAAGGCTTTCCGAATGTTACAAACGTGCAGGACCACATATGCCATACAACAGCAGCTTTGATCAAACCACAGAACTTACTTCCAAGATTTATAAAGTGTGACTGAGTGACGACCCTCTGTCTTCCCTGAGTGCATGATGACCACTTCCAAGGATATCCGCAAACCCAGGTGCAGGCCCAGGATTCAAGCTACAGCCTTCTGAATGTTAATAAAACAACCTGGAATCTTCTTTGATTCAGTCATTTTCTCATGAAACTGTGGATCATCAAGTCTGGCTGCAACGCCTCTCATGACTCTCTTCTTTCCATTTCCTTTACTCCTGCTCTTTCTCAGGTCCTTACTGCTTCTTGTGTGAACACTAGAAATTACTAACTGGCTCTCCTGCCCTGGTTCTCCATCCTCGGGCACCACTGACATGGTGATCACCATGAAACACCCACCCAGCTACCTGATTCCCTTTAAACACTCAACAAAGGAATAAGAGCATGGGCACACCTTAAACCAGGTAACCCAAGGTTCAAGTCCTGACTCTACTATTTACTCAGCACAAGTCCTTTAACCACATCAGCTTGTACCTTCCTCATCCCATACTAGAAAGAACAGTAGCAGTCATCTAATAGACTTTGGGAGAACCGAGTGGGATAATGCACTTAAAGCTCTTAGTATGATGTTTTGGCACCTAGTAAGTAAATGCTCAATAAATGTGTATTATTATCATATGTTCCGAGCATTAGAGGCACTGCAAATTCAGGGCATAGAAAATATTTCCATTCTCTCCTACCAATTCAAACAGTGGCTGCAACTCCTTCATCCAAGGGTTCTCACCCTGTGCTCTTCAGAATACTGCTTTGCCACAAACCCCTCCACAGAAATATTGGAACTTAATTGCTACCTCTAGTACACTTGTCTCCAAAATAGCAAGAGTAGTGAGAATTTCATGTATCTTCAACAAGGCTTTTCATCAGCAGACAATACTCTAAAGTTACCCACATAGATGGCATGTTGCTTTCTGAAAGAGGTACAATGTTTTGATGTCTAATCATCTTTATCTCCAAGAATAAGCGTCATATATTCCCAGCTGAAATAAGCTACCACCTTGAATGCCCTCACGTATACTCTTCCCAGATTCACCAGTAGGGGGCGCGCCTGCATAAAGGCGGGAGCTTGAGCAATCCCCTCACTCTGGGACAGTTGTCTGTTCCAGAATGCATAATTCAGTGATGCAATTTTCTTTATACTTACCAGAGGCCTAGAAGATGGAAGTATCTCAGCTCTTGCAGTTTTTCATCGACACTTGTCATAACACAGCCCATGCTTGTTGCTATTACCAAAATGATTTTTTTTGGCAGTTTGCACAGTATCTAAATTAGTTACAGACTGGACTATGTGAGTTACCTGAATTCCAAGTTGGCAATGATCCCTACATACATTTCATTTTATTCCCAGAAGTCCGTGTAGAGAGTAAGCATCACACAGTGCTTAAAAGCACAGACTCTAGACCCAGGCTGTCAGAATTCAAATCCTAGCTCTGATACTCAGTAGCTGTCTGACCTTGGGAAGTTGTTTAACCTCTCTGTGCCTCAGTTCCCTCATCTGTAATATGGGAATAACCAATAACCTATTTCCTAGGTTGTGGAGATTAAATGAGTTAATATGTGCAAAGTGCTTAGAACAGTGTTGAGTACATGGTGAATGCTACATGAAATTTTGCTGCTCCTAGCACTTTTGCTCAGCTATCATTGAGGCACTGCAGGTGAGAAAAGGAGGCTCAGACACTAAATCTGTCTTCTTGAGAGCAACTCAGAAAAGGGAATCTTGCCAATGGATTCTACTCTACTTGGAGTCAATGCTCCCAGCAATGGCCACAGGTGGGAAAAAGACAATACAAAATTCAAATCAGAAAGGTTTACTTATTTACCTTAGATTCCACTTTCAGAAGCTCAGGGTGGTTAGAAATCCATATGTGTAAGAAAATATATGGCTCTAATAACTACTAATGCCTCATAAACAGCCACTCAGGGGACTCTACACTATTGAGATTGTTATTGATGAAGGACACCAGGGTGTCCTTGATGGTGCACAGAAAAATTGTGCTGCCACCCAAAACAGCCTACCCATACATCACAAACATTCCTCCCTCACGATGTGAGTTCCACATTCCCTGCAGTAAGAATACTTGCTCACCTTTATCATTTTCACAAACATCTACCCAGATTACCTCAGTTCATTTTTATGGATTTCCACTATTTTTCTTTCCAGCTTCTGCGACTGCTTGGGGAAAATCTCAAACTCACTGACGTAATTCTCGGGATGCTCATCAGGATCATAATCACCAAGCTCAGCTGTAATGAGTGAAAAAAATGAGAAAGAGAAAGATTAAAAACAATAACATGAGCAGGGTGCATATGGAATGCCTCCTGCCATCCAAAAGAAGCAGCTGGAATAAGCTCACCCAAAAAAATGTATCTGTACCAGAGAAAGCCTGCGTGTCTAGAAGCTCATATTCCAGTTCAGATCAAACTGTGTGAGCTTGGGGGCTTCAGAATCTCCTCTGGGTCTTGCCTTCTTTGTCAGTATAATAAAGGATTTAAATCACTGTTTCTCAATGGGGGCACCATTGGCATTTTGGGGGCTGAGCATTTTATTTTTTCAGATTTTCCAAAGAACTGTAGGACATTTAGTACCTCTACCCTTCAGGTACTAGATGTTAGCAGTTTACCCAGGCACTGGGACCATCAAAACTGCTCTCTCCCAGAAGTTAGTCAAAGAATACAGGATTTCAGTTAGATAGAAGGCATATATTCAAGACAGCATTGTACAATATGGAGACTATCGTTAGAAAGAACATATTGTATACTTACAAACCACTGAGAGGGTAGCTTTTAATTGTTCTCGCCACAAAAACAAATGATAAGTATATGAGGTAATGTATATGTTACTAAGTTCGGTTTTACCATTTCACAATGCATGCATATTTCAAAACATCAGGTTGTATACCATAGATATACATAATGTTTGTTGATTTAAAATGTTTTAAATTAAAAAAAAATTTTAATACCCTCCCCCTACAATATTTCCAAATGCTCCCCAGGATAGGAGATGGTACCACCTCTAGATGGAAACCAGTGGACATTCCTTGGGGTTCCATTCACAGCTAATATCCTCTGCATCCAGGAATTCCCTGACTGGAGCTGCCTGCTCTGAGGCTTATGCAGGTATGGCTTATTCAAGGAAAAATCACAACAAGAAGGAACCCAGCAGGACTGCACTTAAAAACAAATTGATTGCTCTTCAAATTAAAGACTATGCATCTAAGACAGAAGAGCATACCAGATTAAAGCTGTCGCCGGAAATGAGACATAAAAATAAAATCCTAAGCTCCCCAACAGACTGAACACTGCCCGCACTTGGCCAAGAGACCCCAGAGAACCCTTAAAACCAGTTCCCAGACATGATGAGGTCAGACCTCATTATACCCCCTCCATCATTAATTGCTACTAGGTTTCCTACCCCGAGGGTTAAACAGAAATCAGTCCTTTTGAAAGACTGCACCACTTATATCAACCAATTGCCTGGTGCTGCCCCTCCCTAATGTGGTTTTGACACAGCAAGTGACAAGCATTCCTTCCTGGTAAGAGACCACCGGCCACAGAGTGGTTCTGGCCAGTCTATGGAGGCTGTGCACAGAGGGCCTTTGCGCCCTCTGCTTCACCTTTTGATGTATAGGCCTTAATCATAAAGCATTTAAATGTTAAGTTTCCACCCAAAAGTGAACATGGGATGCATGTTGCCTGCGTGTTAGCCTACTATGCATGCGTTTCCCTTTTGCAAATATTCATAGCTCCTACTATAACCTGTTCAATATGTATACTTGGCTACCCCATTCAGCATAAATCCTTGTCTTATTCTTCCCACCCTTGAAGTGCTTGTTTCCAGCTTCTGGCCAGAGACTACATTTCCCCACCTGTCAGAATGGCCACCCTGCAAGCTGCAACCCTTTTTGAGAAATAAAGCTCTTCTTTCCAAATTTATGTATTTCATGATTCATCAGCTGACACGAACAAAGGGCACATCCAGAGGATCTTCAAGAGTAAAAAGAGAAATGCCTACATATCTGTGAGCACCCAGAAGGCCAAGCAGAGATGGGTGTGTGAACCACAGCAAAGGTGATGTCTGGCATCAAGAACACTTGCTATGGGTTCCACGAGCGTGCTAAGGAAAATGAGCCCGAAGAAGCAAGTGTCTCTGGAAGAAACAGAAGATACGGCCCAGGAGAGTAGACTACAGTGGGAAAACTGCATTAGAAGAACCTGATCACCAATATGACTTTGAAGAAGAAAAAAATTAGTATGCCCTGAGTGCATTTGAAAAATTACATCCAACTCTCTAATGTGTATCCACTGTCCCTTCATTGTCACATCATCCAAAGACTGGAAAAGGATCTAACCAGGAGGAAAGCAAAGCTCTTTAAAGCTTCTGAACAAAATTCAAATTACAGAGTTCTTAAAACAACCTAGACTATACACCACAATGAGGGAACACTTCCAAAATAAGACTCAAAATAATATCAGTCACAGAGGAGAAACTGATTAATTTGATCATATCAAAATTTATTTCTGTTTATTAAAGGACACCAGAGTCAAAGCAATAGAGAGATGACAACTTGAAAGACCATTATTTTCACAATCTAGAGCTGACAGGGACTAATATCTAGAATAAAGAAGAAATCCCTACAAATCATTTTTCTAATGGATAGGAAGACCAATAGAGAAATGGTCAAAGGATACAAACAGACAATTCAAAGAAGGGAAAACCCAAAGGGCCAGTGTAGGGAGAGATGCTCAAACTCATTAATAATTAGAGATATGCAAACCAAAACAAGATGTTACTTTATATCTGTAACATTGGCAATAAAACTAGGAAGTTGGCAGAGACATGAGAAGACAAAAGTACTTGCGCACTGCTGAAGGGTGCTAGAGGCACACTGCTCCTCTAGAGAGCAAGGTGGGAGTATTTAGTCAAATATTATGACCAAGCAATCCCATTTCTGGGCATTTTTCCTAGAAAACCTCTGGGTGCAGAAAAGGATATGTTCAAGGTTTTTTATCACAGCATTAATCATAACAGTCAGAAGTCGGAGGGGACCTGAGTGTTTATTGTTGGTGGGACAGACAGATAAGTAAAACAAGGAAGACACACCCTTTGGGACACTCTGTCACAGTTAAAATCAACAATAGAAGTATGTCCAGCAATATGGATGGATCCCAAAAGCAGTGTTCTGAGCACAAGAAGGAGGGCATACAATGAGTTCTATAGCATCATTTAATTTGTAAAATTTAGAAGTATATAAGCACAAAACAAATCAATCATTTCATAAGAATGGATACAAAGACAAAGATATACATATGAACCCAGGTTTGCCCTTAGGAGTGGAAATGGAGAATGATGGAAAAGGGAAAATCAATCAATCAATTCATGGGCCTAAAGGGGCCAATAATGAGAGTGGGCCGTAAACTGCTGATTAACTCAACCTATGCTCCAAAAGAAATACACGCAACATACCCACCTACACACACATACATGCTCTTGCCCTGGTGAGCTAGCTGCAGGCATTAATATTTAGGAGATGGACTAACCCAGTGCTTCCATTTTCCAAAGGTGATGGGATAATGGACCACCAATATGAAACTGGGTCATCTTCAGTGCAAATGTCAGCTTGCAGAGTGGTTGGTGAGGGAGGGGGCTGCTTGTAGGGTGCACTTTTCTTTCCAGGAAATCTAGTGAGGTGTTATAGACTTGCAATGCTAAACACTGCAAATGTTAGAAAAGTTAGAGAAGAAATGACATGAAGACTGCACTGGGTACTGGGTTGCTGAAAAAATAAAGATTAACACTGCCTCATCACAGGCCCTGCTCTCTGATCCCTTAAAGCTTATCTTTAACTCTGACCTCTCCTTAAGCAGAAGCCAGTTTTTTTAATGAATAAAGACTTCTAGCTATTCATGCCAAGAGGAATTGGGTAAGCAGCTGTGGTTCTCCCTCCTGCACGTGACTTGCAGGTTGAAGTCGTGACAAATGACATACAACTGGAGGCCCTGTGGTTTGAAACCAGCTCCAGCAATTTTCTAAAAGGATTCCATTCTAAGAGAAAAATCCAATGAGTTTGAAGTGAAAGAGTGAGTAAGATCAGAAGTGGTAAGTCTAGAAAGCAACAGGCTTTCCCCTGGTTTGGAAAGGACTCATTCCAAAAGCATTTGAGAGGCAGGACCTTCATTTAGCTCCAGGGCCAGCCCCTTCAGGAGCCTTCCCTTACCCACCCTTGCTGAGTAAGGAGCCCTCCTGGGACACTCATAGCAGGGACTGGGGCTGTCCGTCCCTCTATCTAGCCATCAACACAGGGTCACAATGGCCTGTTTCCCTGTTCATCTCCCCACAGGAACTTGATATGGCCATGTGGCCTCCTTGCAACTGCTCAGAAAATGTTTGGAGAACACATGAACAAATAAATGAATGAGGTAGTGATACCATCCCAGCAGGCGACCAACCAATCTTTCCCGTAGTTAAATGAAACAGGCACAATCATTTAACTAAATGTTAAATTTAACTAGACATTAAATGATTGTGCCTGATTCATTTAACTATGGTTAATCAGGGCACGTTTTAAGCTTTGGTATATTCTAAGCTTATTAAAAACAGTCAATCAAGCCAGGTGTGGTGGTACACACCTGTAATCCCGGCTACTTGGGAGGCTGAGGTAGGAGGATTGCTGGAGGCCAGAGTTTGAGACCAACCTGGGTAACAGTGAGACCCCATCTACAAAAAACGTAAAACCAATCAATCACCTGGAGTTCAGACAAGTGCTCTAATTCATTTAACACATTTAGTGGAGAACCTGCTGCATATCAGACACAGGAAGACTGCTGTGAAAAAGCACGCAGATCCTACTGCCATGGAATTAGATTCTACATAGGAGGAAATGCCTAATAAGCCCCAAAACAATTCAAGATCTAAGTGCTTGCAAGAAAACAAAACAGGGGTCTGAGAAAAAATGACATGCAGGAGGGAGCTGCTTTAGCTCCAGTGGTCCAGGTAGTCTTATCAGAGAAAGTGACTTCTGGACTGAGTTCTGAATAACCAGCAGAAGTCAAGATTTCTACAGGAGTTGAACACACCAGGCAGAGGAGGTAAGTTGAATTCTTCTCTGTGGTGCTGTTTTGTAAAAGGAACAGGAAATAAAAATATTTTTACCAAGAAAGAATATGAGTCGATCCCAAGGATTCTGTATTTGTTTTGCAATTTGTATTATGAAAGAAAATGCATTGCATGTCTTGAACATGCTTGTTGGATTCAGTATGTGCAGGCAGCAAAACTCCAGGTGATTGACTGGTTTTGTATTCTTTGTAGAGACAGGGTCTTGCTATGTTGCCCAGGCTGGTCTCAAACTCCTGGCCTCAAGCAATCTTCTTGCCTCAGCCTCCCAAGTAGCTGGAATTATAGGTATGCACCACCACAGCCAACTTGATTGACTGTTTTTGATAAACTCAGAATAGACCAAAGCTTAAAACATACTCCTTGAAAGAGCGTTAGCAAACAAGACGATGAAGAATGACAGTGCCTCTTGATTACTAATCACTTACTCCATCTTCCCTGTTACTCTATAGGAATAAGCAGTTCTGAAAAGCCCATCTATATCTGCATTTGTGAATGATCTGCAGAGCTGCCGAAGTGCTCACCCAAGAATCAGACATTTATGAACCGCTTTTACTGAATTTGCTATAAATGACCACAGACAGCACTGCATTTGAGAGCCAAAAGGTCTTTTTGAGGTCTGCTCATCCATTTCCCACTCTAATTTATCCACAGTGTCTGTGTGTGTGTGTGGTCACTGATAATAGCAATGAGGGATAAAATAGGGCCCTGATCGTCTGGATGGAGGCTCCGTGGCTTTACTTCAAACAGAAAACAGGATGGCAAGCTTTCCGTTATAGATCCATATTGAGCTTGTCCTTGGAGAATTGATGGTAATTCACTGATGCCTACATGCATTCTGAAATCCTCACATGCTAGTCTGTTGCTTGGATTAGTATCGATTCCCTTGTCTCTTACCTAAGACAGTGCACCCTAACTCAGGATGTGCAGCCTTCACCATGGAGGAAGGGAATTATGGGATTTACAGTCCTTTCACTCCGAGGTAAGAGAGGCAGCTTTCAGAAGCACATTCTCTACCTCAGTGCTGATGAAAGGGCTGTTTCCCATCACAGTATCAACCGTAGTGTTTAAACAAGAAAATATGCAAGGGTTTTAACACCTATGCCAAAATCTGCTCCCCAGGATGAGGCTGTTCCCAGGGAAGGGGGCCAAAAACAGCACCCACACCCACTCACTTCAGCATACTCAGAGAGACCCAACACAACTGAAAAGTTGATAAAGGAAGAGGATCACGGCACAGAGCACCCCACAGGGAGGGCAGTGGGCCAAAGGGGAATCTCCAGGAGAATGGTGGGTTTCTCAAGCAGTGACAAGCTTGGTGTTATGGTAGGCAGATGATCATCACCGATGACCAGCTAATGACCCATCAGAATCTCCTGTGTTACTCCAGATCCATTGGAAAACTGGCATAAACATCTCTCTCGCTCTGTTTTCCCCCACCACCCCACCTTCTCTCTCATAAACATGCTGTTAATGTTCACGCTACAAACAGCTGGATCATCTGAGTCCCTCCAGCTGCCTCTCCTGGTCCAGGGAAACAGAGCACCTGAGCCATCTTCACTTGGGTGTTTGGCCCATCCCTGGCCATATGATGCCTCAGGACCTGGAGGCCTCCTTCTCTCAAACCACTTTCCTTACTAGGTGGAAACACCCAGAACCCAACCCACCTCAATACATTCGCTGTTTCCCACTGCCCCCCCCCACCCCCTGGGGTTTGTTCAACTGGAAAAAAAACAATAGTCACTTCTAATGTGTCTGTGCTACCCCTGGACTGGTACAGAGTGGTCTCATGAAATCTCATGGCCAGGAAGGGAGGATGAATATCCTATTTAACAGATGAAGAAACTGAAGCCTGAAGAGCTTAGGTAACTAGGTAACTTATCCATGGTAAAACATCCAGGAAATGGGAAGAAAGATTCAAATGGTGGTATGACAAATTATGAGACTTGTGCTCTCCTCACCACACCCATAGCTAAAAGAGCTGAGGAATTAGACAAAATAGTCATGTACACATGTATACACATACACACACCAACAGATAGGATGGACAGACAGATGGATGGATATACACAAAAATGCTTCCAGGAATGAGCCCTTTGTTTCACACCTATCTTCCTGGATGCAGATTCCTCCCTCAAAATGTCCATTAGGCTTTTCACCTAGCATTTGGAACTGAGAACATACAACACCCATTTCCCTTCAGAGCATCTCACAAACCCACCCATTCCACATTCCAGCCCCTTTGAAAGAGACCTTCTGACTCTGACTCTTGGGATCTTAAGGGACTCTGTTTTTGCAGAGGCCCGTGAGAACATCTCAGCCCAGCCTTCCGCCAGGACCCTACTTGCCTGGGAGGGAAACTGAGGAAGGGTTCTGTTGCTACATACTGAGCCCTACCTGGCCTCCAGCCACAGACACAGGCAGGATGGCCATGGGTGGTAAAGAAGGGAGGCTCAAAACAGTCAGAGCTCCACAGCACAATGGTGGTATGGGTGAGCTGTGGCCAGACTTACCTTGAACAATACAGGCACCCAGGTAGGCAGCATCGGAAAAGGAGCACAGCAGCCGGCCATGAAAAATATCCCTTTTAATCTGAAGGTACAAAAGGTACCTGCAATATAAAAGGAGAAATGGTCACCCTAACTTTTAGCTGAAATCTGGAAGAAGTATGATTGTTCATGCTTAGCTTCTATGGTGACCAGAGCTTTTCCCAGCTCTAGGGAGTGGCTTAGACATGCCAAGCCCTTTGTAGAACAAGCAGAGGAAAGCTGAGAGGGGCCCTCTGAATTGGGAAAATCTGAAGTGTCTGCCGAGCAGATCTTATCAGCTTCCAAAGCTGAGCAGCCTCAGCCTTTTCAAAGAGGCATGAGAGGAATTGAGGAAAGCCACAGGACTCAGTGGCCAGAGCTCCTAGCAGCAACTCCTGCGCGAGGACAGTTATGGCCACCGTCATCACCTCCTGCATCTCAGGTACATGCTGCCCAAGTTCTGTTTCAAATGAGGAGCCAGGAAACAGACTCAATCAGTACATCAGGCCAGCCCCGTCATTTCTCAGGGGCAGACAGACTCATTAATCAATCTCAGACAGACGTGCTTTATTATGAGGCCAGAAAGGCAACTAACTGATTCACAACTAGAGCTATCATCTGTGTAGAGTCTCCCCTCTCCAGGACGGCACACTCAGATGCCTCCTGAGGCCAGGCACACGGTGGCCTATGACATAGGCAAGTCACCTGTGCTGGTGCAGGAAGTGCTGAAAGCTGGATGAGACACGGCAGCTCCCTAGAAAGGGGGCAGCTACGACACCGCTCCAGCCTAGTGCTGCCACTGGAAAAGCCCAAATGTGTCCAGTTTTTTTTGAAAAATAGCAGGGTGGAAGGCAGGCGGCAGGGCAGGGTACCAGTTTGCAACCCCTGGCTCAGGCTCATTTTGCCCCTGTCCTTTCTGTTCCTCCACACTGATCAAACTGTCTTCCAATTTCCTCATCTTTTCAAGGTTCCTTCATTCCAGTCTCAGGCCTGAGGTCTGTTGTTTCTGAGTAGAGTAACTTTACAGATGTGTGCAGATTCTTTCTGTGCTTACTTTATAGAGTTTAACTCACAGAAACTAATGTTTTTTTTTTTCCTTCCCATCTTCTTGAAGGTTTGGAGGAAGCATCTCTTCCCAGTTATCACCTTGTGATACTGGATTGAGCCATGGGATACCCAGATATCTGGTTCAATGTTTTTTCTGGATGAGGGTGTTTCTAGAAGAGATCAGCATTTGATTTGGTGGACTGAGTAAAGCAGATGACCCTACCCAGTGTGGGTGGACCTCATGCAATCCGTTGAGGGCCTAAATAGCACACAAAGGCAGACGAAGCTGAATTCACTTTGCCTGACTGCTTGAGCTGGGACATCAGTCTTCTTCTATCCTCACTGTTCCTGGTTCTCAGACCTTCAGACTTGGGTTGGAATCTACACCATTGACTCTCTGGCTCTCAGGCCTTTGAACTACACCACTGGCTTCCCTGGGTCTCTAGGTTACAGATAGCAGATGATAGGATACCTTGGCCTCCATAATCAAATGGGGCCAATTCCTTATAATAAATCTCATTATGTATGGCAGGGTGGGGGGGCCTGTGTGTGTATGTGTGTGTGTGTGTGTATGTGTGTGTGTGTGTGTGTGTGTAGCCTATTGGTTCTATTTCTCTGGAGAATGTCAACTAATACACATCTCTAATGCCCAAGTAATTTAGTCTTTACTCAGCCATAGAAAGAGTGACATGTGTAATCCCCATTTTAAAGGCAAAGAACTAGAGAATCAGAGAGGGTGATTAATGTGCAAAGGTCACAGGGACACTGTCAACCCCGGAGCACTGGAGCTCACTGTTTCCAGGCACTGGTTCACTGAAAGGACACTGGGTGCACTGAAGGATTCTGTGGCTCACTGATGTTTTCCTTCACTGTATCTTTGTCTAACATCAGCTTCATAATGTGCACTGTGCTGTGTGGGCACCGGGGGCATGGTGGAAGCTCAAATGACAATCTCTGTCCCCAGTTTAGTATTAAATTGTGTGCAGAGGATAAAGGCAGTGCCTAATAAGTTTCTAATTTGAAGTTTGGTATGCCTTCTGTCAAAGGAACAATATTACACTCAATGGGTAAGGACCCAGACTAGCTACCTAAACTAGTGCCTCTCACACTTTACTGTGCACATGAATTACTTGAAGAGTTTGTTAAATTTGATTCTGATTCAAAAGGTCTGGGATGGGCTTGAGATTCTGTATTTATAATAAACTCCAGGTGGGCTGGGCGCAGTGGCTCATGCCTGTAATCCCAGCACTTTGGGAGGCTGATGAGGGTAGATCACAAAATCAGGAGATTGAGACTATCCTGGCTAACATGGTGAAACCCCTTTCTACTAAAAATACAAAAAATTAGCCAGGCATGGTGGCGCACACCTGTAGTCACAGCTACTCAGGAGGCCAAGGCAAAAGAATCTCTTGAACCTGGTAGGTGGAGGTTGCAGTGAGCTGAGATCGCGCCACTGCACTCCAGCCTGGGTGACAGCAAGACTCTGTCTCAAATAAATAATTACATATATATATATGTATGTATGTATATATATATATATATAAGCTAAGCTCCAGGGCTCCAAGGGATGCTGTGGTGCAGCTCCATCAGTCACATTTTGAGAAATAAGGTTCTCAATTGTGATGAAAATTAGCATTACTTGGTGGGAGGAGCTTTTGAAAAACACTAGTACCCTAAGTTTTTGGATCCTAACCCAGACCCAATTAAATCAGAATCTGGGCCCTCCCCAAAACTTGTACATGAGTGTTCATAATAGCAATATTCATTATAGCTTGAAAGTGAAAACCAGGCAGGGTGGCAGTGGCTCATGCCTGTAATCCTGGCATTTTGGAAGGCTGAGGCGAAGGATCACCTGAGGTCAGGAGTTCAAGAACCGCCTGGCCAACATGGCAAAACCCCGTCTCTACTAAATATACAAAAATTAGCTGGGCTTGGTGGCCTGCGCCTGTAATTTCAGCTACTCGGGAGGCTGAGGCAGGAAAATTGCTTGAATCTGGGAGGCAGAGGCTACAGTGAGCTGAGATTGTGTCACTACACTCCAGCCTGGGCAATAGGGCAAGACTCCATCTCAAAAAAAAAAAAAAACAGTAAAAACAAGCCAAATGTCCCCAGCTAATGAATAGATAAAAGAAATGTGGTATATCTATACACTGGAATATCATCCAACCATAAAAAATGAAACGCCGAAGATGCTACAACAGGGATAAAGTTTGAAAGCATTATGCTAAGTGAAAAGATGCCAGACCCAAAACGCTACACGTTGCATGCTTTGATTTATATAAAACAACCAGAATGGACAAATCTATAAAGACAGAAAACAGATGAGTGGTTGCCAGGAACTTGAGAGAAGAGAGAATATTGGATGACTGCTTGGGTACAAAGTTTCCTACTAGGCTGATGAAAATGTTTTGGAACCAGATCATGGTGTTAGTGGCACAAATCTGTGCATATACTAAACAAAACTGCACACTTCAATATCTGCCAAAAGAAACTAATATTTTGAAACTTCAAATTGTGTCAGAGTGGTGGGTCTCAAAATTTGGTGCACTTCAAGATTACCTGGAGGGCTTATGAAAATACAGATTGCTGGACCCAACCCCCGGGGCTTTCTGATTCTGTATATCTGGGGCAGACATCAAGAATCTGCATTTATAACAAGTTCCCAGGTGATGCTGATGCTGCTGGTCCAGGGACTTCACTTTGAGAACTGGCCCTAGACTATTCCGAATAGTGAGGTCACACGAATGCTTTAAATGATCAAATCTTAGCCCTTTTTAAGGACTGTAAACTACCAGGCCAAATATCATGAAGTTTCTTTTCTGTATATTGAATGTATGCATCAAAAATAAAAGCATTTTATTCCGCTGGCTGAATGACCCACTGGAAGGCAGGTCTACATTTTGATGAGTTTGGCAGTGAAAAATAGTTTGAAATAACTATTTATGGGTAAATGAGAGGTTTGGGTTCTAATCCCATAACTCAGAAATCAATTTGGCAAGAGCTTCCTGAGAAAAGCAAAGTAGCTCTCATATCAGAGTTCAGGGCTGTGCCCATATCAGTGATCTCTGGAGACGATCAAGGATTACTGTGGATTCAGTGTAATCCACAGAGTCTTATAAATGGCTTTACATTCAGGATGCTCATTTTTTAAAAGAGCTACCAAAAAATAATGCATAAAAGATTAAGCAACAAAAACACATGAGGGTCTGGGCCATAAATTATTGCACTGCCGTTAATGACATTGCATCTCTACATGGGTTGGAAGAGGGTTCTTACTAAAAAGAATTAAAATCAACATACTTTTGGTAGCATTCAACTATACAGAGCAGTTACAAAAGCCCCAGAAATCTAGAGGATTACAAGAGGATTGCTTAAATGGAGAGATAAAGGAAAAAAAGAAAGGATGAAAACTCATTTTAAATATCATTTTTTGTGGTTATTGTTATTATTTTACATTTTCAAATTTGCCTTTTTCTTAATCTTTCTTTACTCTTAAGCATGGTCATGAATATGATTTTAACTTCTCGTATATCAAATTCTTCTCAAACTTTAGATTAATCCTATAGTAAAATAACGATTTATCATACAAGAAAAACTAAATGCCTTCAAGATTCGAACCATAAGTACCTGGGGCATTCCACAGTTTCTCGATTAGTTTAGAATTCTAAGGACTGTGTCCATTTCTACTTGTGTAAAAGCAGCGGATCTACTTAATTTCCTTTGGAAGCCAAAAGGTCACAATATTCCAATATTCATACCTGAGCTATTTAGTCAAAGGTGGGAAAATGTTAACAAATATAATTGAGAGGGGCTAAGCTAGGGTTATTAACTGAAATGCTGTATTATTTTACTTTTAAACGGAACTTTTCTCAACAACAAAATGTCCATCCTTAATTTATGTTGTGACACATACTCAATTTTTATCCTCCAGGCAAAATTATAAAGAGAACAAATGACAAAAGTGAGCCATTAGGATTTGATTTGATCTCCCTAATTACACTGTTAGCACCCTGTGGGCAGGACAGATAGTGCTGTCGCTGGCGCTCTGTCTCTGTCTCTGTCTCTGTCTCTGTCTCTCTCTCTCTCTCTCTCTCTCCTCTCTCTCCGTCTTTGGCAGCTAATTCAGCCCCTGCCCCCTGGGTAGTAATAGCAAGTAAGAACTAATTTATCAAATAAATAATTAAAATTTTCAATCCAAAATTAGACCAAGGCTACATACTGTACCATTTCATTTATATGGAATGTCTGGAATGGGCAAATCCATAGAGACCAAAAGTAGATTAGTGGTTTCCAGGTGCTTGGATGGGGGCTGAGGTGGAGATAGGTAGTGACTTCTACTGGGTACATGGTTTCTTTTGAGGTGATGAAAACTTCTGGAACTAGATAGTGGGGAGGGTTGTCCAACATTGTGAATGTACTGAATGCCACTGCATTATACACTTTAAAATGGTGAGATAAAATTATGTCATGTGAGTTTTACCTCAATAAAAAGAAAAAACCAGGCCAGATTGCAAAATCCCAACCACTGCTTTTAACGTCCATTATCTATTATCCTCATTTCCAGACACACACACACACACACACCTTCTCTCCCCATCTCCCACCCTCAGCACAAACCTTACTAAATGACTGTGAGCAAATTAATAATGAAGAGCAGAACCATCTGCTCCCTCTTAAAGTCACCTCCATGCCACTATGGTCAAGCTTACCAGAGACCCTGAATAATAACAAGGAAGCAAAATATCTAAGAACCCGAAACTTCCCCGCCAATCATCAGAGCAGATTACACATGCTTTTCTGTTGCATCTATCTGTACCTAAGCAGCTTATTTTGAGAGATGATTATAGCAAGTGATTTTTGTGGTCATCACGCCGGAGCCTCATCTAGAACTAAGTATGCAGCAGCTCTCTCCCCGACCCTCCTGGGGTCCTGCTCACAACATGTGTCCAGGTTATTCAAGAAAGCCAAATCTCCTGAAGGTGCACTGAAGCTGTAGCCCCAGCAGAGGGGAGATGAGAAGGGAGGAGGTCCGAGGACTCAAAAATTCAGTGGGTTAGGCTGAGAAGAGCCTAAGGAGTGGAGGAAAGCCTCCCTTCCAGTGGGTCATTCAGCCAGCGGAATGCAGGATGACAGACACTGCGTTCTGTCGGGGATCTTTTCCCTCCCAGAAAAGCTGAGATCCAAAAGATAGATTAGGTACTGCATCAGGTATGAATTTGCCTATGTCTCAAAGACAGACGTCTCCTATTTATTTTTAGCACCCCACTGTCAGATGTTTTCAGAGAACACCTCCCCCGTCATAGCCAGTGCTTTTTTCTGCAGTTAATTACACTCCCAATGAAAACTGTTTTAAAACAAAATCCCAAAACAATTCAGGGTTAGAGAAGCATTCCAAGCAAAAACGCTGAGTTCTGAGCCTGCAACACTGAGTTCTGAGTGTGCAACTCTACACAGGAGGCCCATCTAGCCTGCAAGACCAAAGAGGTCCTGGCTGGTTAAAGGCGCACGTTAAACATACAAACAAACAAAAAATACCTTGTGAGCTCTTCTTTAATCTTCAAGGGTTCATGTGGGTAGAATTTCACTCTAAAGCACATGGTGTATGGTGGATGAGCTGAAACATCATAAAGAAAAGGCATGAGAAAAGCAGCAAAAGACCATGGGCTCAAACACACACGGGAAAGGCAGCCGTGCAGCCTGACACACTAGCCTGGGGAGTGGGGGTTGAGAGGCGGTGATTGTTCTGGAAGAAGCAGATATGATGCCCAAGAAAACAAAGCGAGAGCAACAACAAAACTCAAAGAAAATGCTTGACAGGACGCCCACAGCAAATGTAGAATACCAGCAGCCTAGTCAGTGAGCTCATTTTTCCACATCACAGCTCGCCTTCATTCCTTCATTCTCTCCAGGTCACAGCTCCAGAGAACACTTCTCTCCTGATTCTTCCCACCCCTTGTGACAAATAAATTGCCCATAAGCACCATTCAGGTTGCTGGGCTCACAAAAGATTCTTTTAGCCTATGAGGTGGAAAAAAAAAATGTCACTGCACATGACTAGTTTTCCCAAAAAGATGGTGCCTCTGAATTAAAATTCAGATTTAAAAGATGGAGTCTTCCATGCACAGATCCTACTTTGCAGATTTTTAGTATTATCTATCTATACAGGCAGTCACTTATATGAAAATCAACACTTTTATAACCTACTGGTTTCCCTGAAGGGAAAACTCTATGTAGGCTGCAATTCTGGTTGAGGTTCATGATTCTGGAATATTCTACTTTGCATTGAATAGCCAGAACTCATCCAGCTAATGGGGATTCTACAGGACTTCCGAGACCTTCAATTATAAGATCACTACCAACTTGCAGTATTACTCTGATAAATGCATACAAGTGTAGCAAGGTGCATTCAGATTTCAGTTAACATATAAAATGAACATCTTAAAATCAAGTAAATAAGATAGTTAGCATTACTATTTCCATGGATCAGACTACCAATCATTTGCTTCTGTATCAGTAAAGCTACCTGGGATCAGCTCTCAGTCTACATCCAAATGTGAATATGAAACAACATTCTATTTTACCCAAATTTCTCTTTCAAGATACGCAGGGGTTAAACTGCCATTCATCTCTACACTGTCTGGGCTACTCCAGATGTAGACAAATCCTTTACATAGAAAGAACCACAAGGGTCTTGAATATGAATGTGTAATGAGAATAATTTAAAATGAAAAACAATTATTAAAAATAATTTGATAGCATCTAAATCACAAAAAAACCCAGCAGCATCTTGCTGATGATCTCAGCAGAGAAAAACTGATCACAACACACACACACACACACACACACACACACACACACACACAAACGTGTTAGAACTCTTTTCATTCAACGCCCTACTTCCCTACCAAGAACTAGCAAAATCCTTAACTGAAATGAGTGCTCCTAACCTGATCCTATGTTCCCTAGATTTAAGAAAAGAACATTTTCTTTTCCTGAGGCACTAGGAGAAAATAGATACCTTCTACATAGCAAAGAAAAAGCTTAGAAAAATACAAGTGATCCTCAAGTCATTCATCTTTAATGATATCCAGGAATTCAATTATAATTCAAAATAATTTATCTTTAAACATTCCTCAGATTTATTTTTAGTTTGTTTAAAGTACCATCTGTAACATATTAAAACTAATGTCTTTTTCTTATATTCAAACTGCTGGATTGTCTTTAATGAAAGGTTGAGACAGTTCTTAGAAGAACAACAGAGCCAAAGATAGGATTAACATGTATAATAAGAGAAAAGGAATTTTCTCTTCTTTTTTTTCTTTTCTCTTTTATTAAAGTCTGCTAAGTAATATGTGTTTACCACCAACGAAGATAAATAGATAAACAGAAATATAGATAGATAAACAGACAAATAGATAGATAGGTGATGGAAAGAAATGACGATGGATGAATGGATGGATGGATGGATGGATGGATGTAAAAATACACAGATAGATGATGGATAGAAGATAGGTAGGTAGGTAGGTAGGTAGGTAGATAGATAGATGGATAGATAGACAAGCCATCCCACTTCATTCTTCACTTTGTCTCTAATCCTGCCCCATCTGTCTCAGGATCCTACCCAACTTCATCCCACCCCAAATTCTAACTCATGTTGACAACTTTCATCTATATTCTTCTACTCCTTTTGCCATCCTCACACAAATATATGCCAACATAATTGTTTCACATATGTGGAGAGATTTTTAATTTATTCTAACAAAATAAGATCATACTGTGCATGTTTCTCTCACTTCTCTTACTTAACTCTATATCTTGCCCATCCCTCCAGGATAGATAGAGATCTAACTTAATGTCTATAGTAATTACAGAATACTTCATATTATGAATACACCAGTCTACTCAATTATTATGAATACAGCAGTCTACTCAATTATTCCCTTTTAATTGTCATTTGGGTTGTTTTCACATTTTTGCAATTCAAACTATTCTACATCAAACCCTATCCATCCTCGTGCATAGATAGCTACGTGCTTGTATTTTTATTTATATAATACAGCCTCTCAGAAGTGGAATTGTTGGATCAATGGGTAGAGGAAAATGTTTTAAAGAGAGCAGAAAAATGAAGTCACCTAACTAGAGGCAATTTTTAAAAAGGAAGATCACAGAAAATGGTCCCAAACTCGAGTTGTCCTTTCTTTTCTACCTGCATAGCACTAACTTCTTAGTGTCCTAAGTTGGCTTCAATAAGCAGTGCAGCTCTTCAGTCACAAATAGTGACTCACACTTATTCCAAAGGATCAGGCTGTGAGGCTCAGAACAGCTCTGCAGTGGCTCTCCTTGACTATGTCTGAGTGTAGGAAGCCCTCTCACCCAGTTCTCCTCACTCCAAGCTCTGAGGCTTCAGGAAGGTCTAGTGCTTCTCCCACATGAAGAGTCCTTCCATCATCTGAAGATGGCACTTGTGGTCCTTCTGAGTCTTCTCCAAAATAAACATCCCAGTCCTCTTCATTCGAAGCAGTTCCGAGTGGCCTTCCTCAGTCCCTCTGCCCTGAATAGATTCTTGTCTGCTCTGTGCTTCCTCAAGCCTGGAGCCCCAGGGTTGCCAGCCTCATCCTGGACATATTGTTGTCTCCTTTCAACAGTCTCCTCTCAGTGTTGATTCACCCTGAGTTTACAATAGGCCCACAGTCTTAATTCTTTTCATATTTACTGTTGCTAAGTCACACAGAACAAGCCACTACGTTCCTGACATCTCCCTCCATTTGCTGGGATGTGATCACAGGAGAAATCAATACAAGGCGGCTCAAGATATGCTCACTATTGAACCCCTTGTCAGAGAAGGGATGGGAGCTGGCGGCAGGAAACACAAGAGGAGGGTGCTTTTCAAGTTTAACATTTTCTACTTTCTTCTACCATCATATATATCCTACTGTGTTTTTCTCTCATATCCAGCCAACATCACTGACCCTATGCCACCAATAAAAGAAAAGTTTCCCTGTAAGTTGGAAGGAGTACTCATTTCTGTCACAGTGATCCAGGAGTAGCCCCAGGGACCTGAACTGATGAGGTCAGTCTCATCACCCAGGCCTGGCAAGGCCACTGGGGTGGGGACTTTTTCCTAAAGAAAGTTGTTTAAGTTTCTATTAATAGATGCAAATTTTATATTACTTTATGAAGTAGTGCTGCTAAAGAATGCTCCTTCACAAGGTTGGAACAGGCTGAAAAGATAATTTCCCCAAAAATGCTGATCTAGTTATGGATGACAAGATGTGTGAGGGTATAGAATAATATATCTTGTTCAGCTTTTTATCCCCAGAGCTGATTATTGATAAAAGTTTGATTCTCCGAGTGTGTGGATAAATGAATTGGTGAATGACAAACCCTAGGCTTTGAGGCAGATGTCTGGGGGAACATTGAAGCCCTGCCATCACATTCATCCCTTTGTCCCTCTGACAGAATCAAAATATAGATCTAGAAAAGTTTGTCATCTGGATCACTAGAGCAGTTCCTCAAAATTATATTTTGAAGCCTCTTTTCTCAGCTTCTGTTCTTCCCACTCAACATCTGGAATAAATTCAGGGACTCTGGAGTTGGTTACAATAGCTACTTCTAGAGGGAGGATTAATTCAATCAATAGTTACCTATTGTTATCTTATAGATAATGGGCATAGTTCTATATGTTGTGCAAATATTTGTTGCACAAATGCTAGCAGGTGTGAACAGACACAATTTCCATGTTTTCTTTTTTCCCCTGAGGTGGAATTTCACTCTTGTTGCCCAGGCTGAAGTGTAATGGCATGATCCTGGCTCACTGCAACCTTCGTCTCCCGGGTTTAAGCAATTCTCCTGCCTCAGCCTGTGAGTAGCTGAGATTACAGGCGCCCACCACAATGTCCAGCTAATTTTTTGTGTTTTTAGTAAAGACAGGTTTTACCATGTTGGCCAGGCTGGTCTCGACCTCTTGGCTTCAGGTGATCCACCTAACTCAGCCTCCCAAAGTGCTGGGATTACAGGCATGAGCCACTGCACCTGGCCAAAAATTCTGTCTTATGAAATCAACCTAAGTGCCCATCAGTAGTGGACTGAATAAAGAAAATGTGGTATGTATACATCATGGAATATTATGCAGCCATAAAAAGGACAAAATCACTCCTTTGCAGCAACATGGATGTAGCTAGAAGCCACCATCTAAGCAAATTAACACAGGAATAGAAAATCAAACACTGCATGTTCTCAATTGGAAGTGGGAGCTAAACTTTGGGTACTCATGGACATAAAGATGGAAACAATAGACACTGGGGACTACTAGAAGAAGAAAGTAAAGGGGGCAAGTGTTGAAAACTATTAGGCACTATGCTTAGTACCTGGGTAACAAAATCATTCATACCCCAAACCTCAGCATCATGAAAAATATCCAGCTAATAAAACTGTACGTAATAACCCTTGAATCTAAAATAAAAGTTAAAAGGAAATTCTGTCTTCATTCAGTGGGGGTAAACAGGTATAAAAATCAAAATAAATGTGTGAAATACCAGGACATTAGAAGGTCATATGTGCTATGGAAAAGAATAAAGCCAAGAATATGTAACGAATGAGAGACGACTGCCACCTCTGCTCCTTCTTCCCATCCCCTCTCCAATCAAACCCATGAAGTACATGCAATTCTTTTTACTACTTTGCAGAAAAGCAAACACTCAAAAATCAAATCATTTAAAATTTTAAGTCATTGAACAAAGAGTTTGGGGGGGTCATCTTTAACCCCAAGTGTGGAGGCAATGGTTTGGGGTAAGAAATCTAGCATTTGAGCACTCGTGCACCCACATCCGCAGTATGACTGCTGGGAAAGGAGCCTTCTCAGACGCTTGGAAGCCACCATTTACTCCCTGGGACATGTCCAAGGTCCTGAATCCCCTTGTACAGTGATGACCACCCCCTTCTCCAAGCTACTAAGTATCTGCGCAATCTAGCTTCCACGTGTTCTTATTCTTAAACTACAGGGAAAGGGGAATGACATAAAGAAATATCCTTATCTGTGCCGAACATTTGGTGCAGAATCAATAGAGGAAATGTCTGATGAAAGAGCTCTCTGCACAAACCCACAGCCTGCATTGGAGCCCTCTCCTGACAGTATCATCACGAACAGCCACTGTGCATCTTTACTAGACTGGGCAGCATGGCCACCCCATGGGAAAAGATGTCCCGGTCTCTATCTAATGTGGTACTCAGGCTTCAGCACACTTGACAGGGGCACACAGGGTGGTGAAACCCCAAATCCTCCAGAGGATGAGCCCCTGAGTTTTGAAGAGGGTGTCCAACAGTGATCTTGAGCAAGCCACCTAATTTCTCTTTCCTGCTCTGCAGAGGGCACAGTGCCAGCCATCATGTCTACCTTCCAGATGTGTTTGGGTGGATCCAAGTGGCTCCTGGCACATGAACACAGGGCATTATTTAAATGTGAGATTTTGTTTTGTTGAGATAAACACGCCTACCAGAAGAAGAGAAGGAAAGTGGGAGGTAGAAATGGGAGAGAGGAGATGGAGATGGGGAAGACTGAATTGAACTCAACTCAACAGCTGAAAAGCATTTACTCAGCCATGTAAGTGCTAAAAACAGAGCATACCACCAGAGTAGCAGAGAAGAAAAAAATGTGAAATTCACTTTTAAATGCCAGGAGCATGTAATTGCACTGAGAACAGCAGGTCTCCTCTCTCACAGCCAACTGATATCTGCCAGACAAGGGCTGGGGAGCCAAGTATCTCCTCAGGGCAGCTCAGTCCCTTTTGCATCAGCAGATCCCAGGGTAGCATCATTTTGCGGATTTGTTAACATGAGAACATGGAGAGAGGTACAGCTGTTTATAAAGCAGAGACAGAATTTCTCATCTCCACATTGAGCCCTTGCCCAGAAATGGAGTTGAGGAACGGAAACGATTAATTGAGCATGATCCTGGGTGAAAGGGAAAAAGGGACTTTCTATTTCTAACCAAAAACCTCAGTCAAATCTTTTAAAGACCAGATAGGATTCTGTGAGAGACAAACATCACTTAGCAGACTTTTTAAAAAATGCAAAACGTTTTCCTCCAGTCATTATAAAGAATCATAGGGAAATTAGAAGCATAATTTCAGAAATATACATACAAACTCATAACATTTCTCATATACATTCTGCTTTACAGCTAGAAAAAAATCTCTCCAATTTCCTTTTTAATAATTTTTATTATTTCAATAGGTTTTTGGGAAACAGGTGGTGTTTAGTTACATGAATAAGTTCTTTAGTGGTGATTTCTGAGATTTTGGTGCACCCATCACCCAAGCAGTGTACACTGTACCCAATGTGTAGTCTGTCATCCCTCACCACCCCCACCCTTTCTCCCGACTCCCCAAAGTCCATTGTATCATTCTTATGCCTTATAGCTTAGCTCATAGCTTAGCTCCCACATATTAGTGATACATGTGATGTTTGCTTTTTCACTTCTGAGTTACTCAATCAGAACAATAATTTCCAATTTCATCCAGGTTGCTGCAAATGCCATTAATTCATTCTTTTTTATGGCTAAGTAGTATCCCATGGTGTATGTGTATATATACATATATTACATTTCATTTATTCACTGATGGGCATTTGGGTTGGTTCCATATTTTTGCAATTGCAAATTGTGCTCTATAAACATGTGTGTGCAAGTATCTTTTTCTTATAATGACTTCTGTTCCTCTGGGTAGATACCCAGTAGTGAAATTGCTGGATCAAATGGTAGCTCTAGTTTTAGTTCTTTAAGGAATCTCCAAATTGTTTTCCATGGTGGTTGTATTAGTTAACATCCCCACCAGCAGTGTAGAAGTGTTCCCTTTTTTACCACACCCACACCAACATATATTTATTTTTTATTTTTTTATTATGGCCATTCTTGCAGGAGTAACACATCACATTGTGATTTTGGTTTGCATTTAACTGGTCATTAGTGATATTGAGCATTTTTTCATATGTTTGTTGCTCATTTGTATGTCTTCTTTTGAGAATTGTCTATTCATGTCCTTAGCCCACTTTCTGATGGGATTGTTTCTTTTATTTTTGCTGATTTGTTTGCATTCTTTGTAGATTCTGGATACTAGTCCTTTGTCGGATGTATAGATTGTGAAGATTTTCTCCCACTCTGCAGGTTGTCTGTTAACTCCACTGATTATTTCTTTTGCTGTGCAGAAGCTTTTTAGCTTAATTAAGTCGCATATATTTATGCATTTTTTGTTGCATTTGCTTTTGGGTTTTTGGTCATGAAGTCTTTGCCTAAGCCAATGTCTAGAAGGGTTTATCTAATATTATCTTCTAGAACCTTTATGGTTTCAGATCTTAGATTTAAGCTTTTGATCCATCTTGAGTTGATTTTTTTATAAGATGAAAGATGAGAATCCAGTTTCATTCTCCTACATGTGGCTTGCCAATTATCCTGGGACCATTTATTGAATAGGGTGTCCTTTCACCACTTTATATTTTTGTTTGCTTTGTTGATCAGTTGGCTGTAAGTATTTGGCTTTATTTCTTGGTTTTCTATTCTGTTCCATTGGTCTATGTGCCTATTTTTATACCAGTACCATTCTGTTTCGGTGACTATGACCTTATAGTATAATTTGAAGTCAGGTAATGTGATGCCTTCAGATTTGTTCTTTTTGTTTAGTCTTGCTTTGGCTACGTGGGCTCTTTTTTGGTTCCTTATGGTTTTTAGAATTGTTTTTTCTAGTTCCATGAAGAATGATGGTTGTATTTTGATGAGAATTGCATTGAATTTGTAGATTGGCTTTGGCAGTATGGTCATTTTCACAATATTGATGCTATCCATCCATGAATATGGGATGTGTCTCCATTTGTTTGTGTTCATCTATGATTTCTGTCAGCAGTGTTTTGTAGTTTCCCTTGAAGAGGTCTTTTATGTCTTTGGTTAGGTATATTCTTAATATTTTATTTTTTTGCAGCTATTGTGAAAGGAATTGAGTTCTTGATTTTGTTCTCAGCTTGATTGCTGTTGGTGGATAGCAGAGATACCTAAGGCACCCTATATTCCTGTTGTACACATGCCACGCACAGCGATGCTAATGGATTCATCTGTGCTGCGTTCAATAATGAAATGGTTCGAAAGCACAAACTCCCTCTGCACATATGCAAAATGATGCTTGAGCACCTAAAGGGCAGAACATTGCTCACTCATTCTCCAACTGTGACTCTAGAAATATGTGTAAATAAGCCAGCCACAGTGAGTGCAGGATACATTCATGACTGCTCTCTTCTACTTGAAAATGATTATAATTATTAAACAACAACTGTTACTATCAGCGTCATCAACAGTGATGATCCTTCCCCCACTCTTACTGAAATGATAATCATTGTGTCTCCCCAGCTTCCAAAGCAGAGACGGATTTTTTAAATCATGTTTAATTCATCTTCCTCTTGTTATAGTTTCCTCCTGTGCTTCTAACACACACAGGCATGCCCACACACACGTAGGCACTGACTGGAGTCACTCGGAGAACTCTCTTAGGGGAGATTGCAGTGCTGAGTGGTTGCCTCACAAATCCTTGGTCTCTGAATTCGCTGCCTGCCTATGCTTGCTCAGGAGAAGCTCAAAAAGAGTCTTTGGGGTCCAGCATTTCTTATTTCGGGTTCATCATTTGAACAAATTGCTGTGGTCAAACTTAAAACTCCCTGCCTCCATTTCCTCATCTGTAAAATGGGAATAATAATGGAACCTACCACAGAGAGCAGGGAATCAAACTTTCTCTGTAAAGGGCCAGAGAATAAATATTTTCAACTTTGGAAGCCTCAAGTTTTCTGTCTCAACGACTCCACCCAGTTGTCATAGTAGAGAAGCAGCCACCACCAATACATAAACAAATGTGTATGGCTGTGCTCCAATAGAACACTGAAGTTTGCATTCGTATCATTTTTGTATGCCACAAAAACCTTACATTTCTCTTGATGTTGTTCAGCCATTTAAACATGTGAAACCTATTTCTAGACCAAAGGCCACGTGAACACAGGTGGTGACTAGGTGTGGCCTGTGACACCTGGTAGAGACCAGGATGAGGATGATGTGCGTTCATGCCTACAGAGCACCCCGAAGCCTGCTGAGACCTGCAGACTGAATGCATGGAAGTTATTGTTACTCGCAAGTGCAGGGAAGAAGAAACCAAAATGGTTAAAGTTAAGCCCTTCAATGTTACCTTACCTTTTACCTTGGTTGAAAAAGTGAGGGGGCACTGTCATCTCCCGGGGAGGAGTGAGAAAGAAGTGGGCATGAGACAGGTGTGTATATGAAGAGATATTTGGCAGCCCTGGCATCTAAAGAGCAGCTTTGCTGCCTGAGTCTAGGGTACAGTGACCTGAATATTCTAGCCAAAAAGTTAGCAAGAACACATGAAACTGAAAGCAAGAGACCCAGGGACCTGTTTGCTGCTGATGTTGCATAACTAGCCAGACCCTTGGAGTTATGTTGGTAGGTGTAAAGCAATATGTAAAAATAACAACTGGAACAGCCAAATTCAGCTACTTATATAACTTGGTATTGAGATTTTATACTATAAAGTTGCATCCAAAAATCAGGTGTTACGAAGGCTCTCTCACCACAGGGAAATATGAACAAAGCCTTCCTACCCACTTGACCCACACTTGAACCACCCCTAGTACTCACATACTGAGCACGGAACCTTCTGCCCATCATGGTTATCATTCAGATGCTCACGCTGCCAACACATGTAGTTTTGAGTCATGTGGGCTCTTATGAAAAAACGAGGGAATTCCTGAAGGAAGAAGAAAACCCCTGCGAGTACTGCCCCAGAGATATAAGAGCTTCCCCGAGCAGAGGCTCCTATTCCTTCTTCCTCCACTACCCCTGTTACACTACCCTCCTTCCAATGAGGAATGCTCGGTACTCCCTGAAACCCTGCACACACCACTCTACCCAATCAAAATGATGTCAGTGTTGCCACCAACCATTGCATAAACATAAAGTCAAAAATGAGAAATCATGGCTTGTCAAATATGCGCATCATTTAGAACTGCATCCTATAAAATTAAGAGTTTTTGTTGTTACTATTGTTACTGTCCTCTCATTCCATATTGGGAGACAAAGAAGGAGCACAAGATAGAAACCATTTATAGGCTCAAATTGCATTAACTTTCTGGGAGAAGAATCAAATATAAAACTTTTGATGAAATGGTTGAACTTGAGACAATAAAAGATACCTGGACCAACCTAATGAGCTGACTCTAGAAGAAGGTAAAAACGTGTCCAAAGCTGGAGACCCTCCATGGCGGAAACAAAAATCACAGCTGCTCTTCCTGGAAAGAAGCAATAGGAAGAAGAAAACTGGGAAGAACAAAGGCATCTAAAACTGAACCACAGTACTCGGGGACTTAGTACTTTTTGATTTATGTAATGAGCTGTGTTGAGTTGTACATTTTGCTTTCTTTTTGTAAAGAAAATGGCATTTGGACTTCCACCTGTTCCTAAAAAGAGCATTTCAATCCTAGTCAGAAAGCATTTATTATGAATCAATAACATGTGTAACCTCTTATGCTAAGCCATGGATCAGGTGAAGAAATTTTCCAAACCCAGTGCTGGAGATTATGATGAGACAAGTATGGGTAAACCAATGAGGATGATGGGATAGGCTGCCCCTAACTCTGGAGGCAGGGTTGCAGCCGAAGCAGGGATTGGAAGCAGTGGACTGTGCAAAGCTTTACTGTCAAAAGAATGTGACCAAGGTCAGCAAAAAAGAGCAACATACATAAAGGGGGCTGGAGGTAGCAAGTCACAAAGCAAAGGCATGAAAGCCCCCCAGAGGCTAAAGAAAAATGCTGAGGAGGAAGGAGGTCTAAAAAAACCCATGTCCACCTAGAAGCTCAGAATGGACCCCTATTTGGAAATAGGGTCTTTAGAGATGTAATTGATTACTTAATTACAATGAAGTCATACTAGGTTAGGGTGGTCCCTAAATCCATTGACTGGTATCTTAAGAGAAAGGAGAATGAGACTTTGACACAGGGGCACAGAGAAACACAGGGAGACACCGTGTGAAGATGGAGGCAGAGTGTGGAGTGAGGCAGCTACAAGCCAAGGCAGGCCAAGAATTGCAGGAAACCAGCAGGAGCCAGAAGAGGCAGGAAGCATTCTTCCCTAGAGCCCTCCGGGAGCGAGGAGGGGGAATGCGGCCCTGCTGACACCTTGGTTTCAGGCTTCTGGGTTCCAGAAGAGTGAGCAAATAGATTCCTGTTGTTTTAAGCCACCAGTATGTGATAATTTATTATGGATGCCCGAAGAAACTAACATACTCAGCAAGGGGAAAACTGGCAGATCAAATGGAGTTGAGAGTCAAGCATCCAAGCTGGCCTCATAAATATGAGACCTGTGGCTTTACCCCAGAGTAAAATCAACGCTCTTGGTGTTCTCTCTGTCTCTCTGTCTGTCTGTCTCTCTCTTTCTCTCTCTCTCTCTCTCTCATTCTTAATTTTCAACTAACAAAAAAATCATTCATTAGTAAGAGAGCTCTTGATAAGAGGGCTGGAAAGCTAAGGAATGAGACATAAACATGAAGTACCAAGACTATCACCATCAGAGTCAGGAATTCCATGCCATCCCAGGTTTCCAGGGGGTGCAATCGTAACTTCTGAGAACCATTGTCCTCAGCCAGCAACAACTTGACTCAGTACTGCTATTATGGCTGAGTTGTATGCGTGTGTTACACAGAGGCTGGGCGGGGGTGGGGGTCCTTCCTACCCTGACTTGTATGCAGGAGCCATTTCCAAACACCCCTGCCCCTTTAGGGTGCTTGGCAGCAGCACAGTCTCTGGAAAACAAAGCAAGAATAAGATCTTAACTACCTTGCTGTGCTAATCGGACCTCAGACAGGCACCAGCCAGGATTAAGTGGAGAGCTTTAAACAAGCTTTAAACGAAGAGTAAGTGAGCTTTCCTTCTTCTAGGTCTCTGTTTCCATAAAACATGCTTAATGCATATGCACCCTGATTCCCTCCTTCCTTCCTTCCTTCCTTCCTTTTGTCCTTCCTTCCTTCTGTCCTTCCTTCCTTCTGTCCTTCCTTCCTTTCTCCCTTCCTTCCCTCCTTCCTTCCTTTCTCCTTCCTTTCTTCCTTCCTTCCCTCCTTCCTCCCTTCCTTGTTTTGCATAAAGCTTTCTCTCCTTTTGTTTATTTTATTTTTTATTACCAAGTAATATAAGAATATATTCTCATGGTATAAGAGTGTAACGTAACTACATATACTAAAATGCAAACGTCTCATGTCCCTGTATTCCACTCTCTTCCCTGGAGGTAACCGCAGTTAAGTATACACCTTTCCAGTCCTTTCTTCTCTGCACTATATAATCAAACAAAAAATTCTCTTTTCATATAAAAGTATCATTCTTTATGTGGTACTTTAATCTGATTTTTAAATTCAACCATATATCTAATTAAAATAATAAATAATGGACATACCTTTCCATGTCAGTAATATATGTCTGCCTGTTTTTTAAATGACAATGTATACACATATAATTTAGCCTTGCCAAAATTGCTGGCCTTTTTATTGCCTTCTCAATGTTGTAAGCAATGCTATAATGAACATTGTTGAATAATAGATACCTGTGTGTGAATAAATTTTTGCTCTAGATAGATTTGTAGAAATTGACTTCCTGGACCAAAAGACAGAGGCATTTTTAATCTTCAAAGATACAACCAGGTTACCCTCTAAAGTGGCTTTATCAGTTTACACACTCTTACCAGAAGTGTTACCCTCATTCTCAACTGGATATTATTAATAATTACAATTTTCTCAGTACAGTAAATAAAAATATCTTATTCTAATTTGCATTTCTTTTGTAACTAATGATATCAAGCATCTGTTTGTGAGCTTCTTGGTCATTTATATTTATTCCTTTTCTGAGTCTTTTGCATATTTTTATATTTAGTGTTTTGTCTGCTGGCTTGCAGCATCATACATAATACATCCTGCATATTACTACTTGTTAAATTCTTGGCAAATGTTCTTCCCATTATTTTGCCTGTGCTTTAATTTGCTTTACAGTCCTTTATTCAACAAACATTTACTAAGAATCCATTCTGTGCAGCAAAGAAAGTATTCTAGTTCAAAAGGTTAGCTTTTGCACAAATTTGTCAGGATTTTGCTTCATTGTTTCTGCATTTTATATTTTCCTTAGGAAGCCCTGGGCTACCCCATGATTATAAAATATATTCTTAAATTTTTACCTAAAACTTTTATAGATTGCTAAACATATTAGGCTTTTGAGCACATCTAGAATTGACCCTGTGAATTGTGTGAACAATATCTGTAGCTTTCGCCCCCCGCCCAACTCAAGTGGAAAGACAACCATCCAAAAATTGTGCCTTAAAAAAATGCCTCGAACAAAAATTTATCTGCCCCTGGTATGAAATACAATCTTTACCATAACCCATATTCCACAAATAATGGATTGGTGTGGGTACTGGGAACTGCCTTCTTCCTGTTCCACTGATTATTTTCCCATTTCTGGCTCTATATTAATTACTATATGTGTCTCTATGTCTCCTTTAATTGCTATAGCTCACATGCCTTGGTTTACTAACAGAACAAGGACCAACCAGTGGCCTTTTTATATATTTATTGGATAGCATAGAGCTTGTTTCTTTTGCAAATGAGTCTTAGGAACATTGTCAAATGCCATAAAGAATCTCACCAAATTTTTGATTTTAAAATTATTGAATGTATATATTAATTTCTGAAGAATTCACTTTTTTAAGAATATTAACTAAAATATGAGATGTCTTCATTTTTTGAGTTCGCTCTTATCCACTCAACAACAATGCCACAGTAGGATTTCACAGTTTTAGTCATACAGATCTTGCACATTTCTGTTAACATTTATTCATAAGAAATTTATTTTTACTTGTTACGGTAAACAATAGCACTTTTTCCTCATGACATTTGAAAAATAATTGCTTGTGTATAAGGCAGCTATTGTTTTAGGATATTGATCTCATAACCAAAGAGAAAAGGCATTAGTGGTGGGCAGGGCATGGCTAGGGAAGGCATGTGGAGAGCCTGGAGAGATTTAGAGAGGACAAAACCAAGTATAGGACACAATTTGGGTCTCTGAGAAGGATCCAGCATCCCTCAACACTATCGGCTTGGCTTAATGGAGTGAGGTGTGGAGGACAAGATGAAAGGAACCCCAGGGTAGTTTCGGGAAACTCTTCCGTGCAGAACTCTGGGAACACTGAAGAAATGGTGGCATAGTGTGTTTCGGCAGAGAAGAAGCCTTAGATAGCATACACAAGTTTCCTTGAGGCTGAGCAGCTACTGCCTATCCCAGAGGTGAATATAGATGTGCTGAGTGCCAATGAGAAAGAGACCCAGAGTGGGGACCACAAGAGGACAGTGTCTAGAGACTTGCACCCTAAGGCCATGGCAGGAACCACTAGCCTCAGCAGCACACACCAGCCCCGCTCAAAGGCCAGGTGGGACACCAGTTTCATCCACCTGGATGCAGTGGGGAAAGATGCCAACAGCCTGAGACGTACCGAGGAAGACTCAGGGAATGTACATGAGAGAGAGGTTACCCTTACTACCCAGATGGTACATGTGTTTCTCCAGCCTCATGATGCCATTCTGGGGTGGAAAGAAAGGAGAAAGCTCTTCATGTGGAAGGAAAAACAAATATGGAGTATAAGTTTTCAAGCGATTACATTTAAATTATGTATTGACTGAGCAATTTTCTGAAAGTGATCAAATTCTACACTAGCAGATCCTAGGCCAGGCGCTGTGGCTCTCTCCTGTAATCCCAGCACTTTGGGAGGCTGAGGCGGGAGGATCACCTGAGTTCAGGAGTTCAAGACTAGTCTGGCCAACATGAAGAAACCCTATGTCTACTAAAAATACAGAGAAATTACCTGAGCATGGTGGTGGATGCCTGTAATCCCAGCTACCTGGGAGGCTGAGGCAGAATTGTTTGAACTTGGGAGGCGGAGGTTGCAATGAGCTGAGATTGTGCCATTGTACTCCAGCCTAGGTGACAAGAGTGAAACTCTGCCTCAAAAAACTAAACTAGCATATCTTGAATTACCCTGAAGTGACAAGATTAAATGCTTTGCCCTAAGAGAAAGAAGAAAATCACAAGCAAGTTGAATTCAGTCATAGGAAAATAATACTGCATTTCTGCACAACTGAGTCATAGTGTGTAACTTTTAAAAACTGTTTATGCTAATATAATTTGAGCAGCTACAAAGATCCTGTAGAACACAAAATATCTGTCCTCTTGATGTGTGCCACTTCCTGTGTACACATTAGGCCACATTCCACAGTTACGTAGTCAAGGCTAAAAACTCTAAGTGATAGCAGGGTGTGGTGGCACGTGCCTGTAATCCCAGCTACTCAGGAAGCTCAGGCACAAGAATCGCTTAAATCCAGGAGGTAGAGGTTGCAGTGAAGTGAGCCAAAATCATGCCACTGCACTCCAACCAGAGATTCTGTCACCAAAAAAAAAAAAAAAAAAAAAAAAAAAAAAAAAAAAAAAAAAAAAAAAGTGTTTTTAACATGGTAGTTTGAATTCAAAAAAAAATACATGAAAGGAAAGTCAACGCAAAAAGAAAAAAAAAA
>CAUYLG010015258.1:0-115456 GCA_963573385.1 Cacajao melanocephalus
CATTCTAGCCTGGGCAATAGAACAAGAATCCCATTCTCTCTCCCTCTTTCTCTTCTTCTTTCTTTCTCTCTTACATTCTTTTTTTTCTTTCTTTCACTCTCACTTTCTTTCCTCTCTTTTTCTTTCTTTCAAAAATAAAAATAAATAAAAATTTTAAAAAAAGGGCCTTAAACTCATGGCTTTGTGACATGTAACCCCTCCAGCCAACCACTTCCATCATGAAACATTATACTCAAACTTTATTTTCTTTAAGTATTTTAGTTCCTGTTGGAACGTTTTATACTTTCAATAATAAAAGGCTAAGATTTTTCACTACCTACATTATTCGTCTCTTGATAAAAATTTCCAGCCTTTATCTCCTCCTCAAAGGAACATAATTTAAATATGAATAATGAAAAATACTTCCAGAAACGTAAACTCAATAATGCTTTCTGAGGTGCAAACTGCTTAATGTGAAACTTGGATGCAACACAAAAGAACTGAATGTTAGCAAATTATGCTTTCTGACTTGGCATGTAATAAACTTCTCAATGGGCCTGGCAGCCGGTGGTGGGAGGGACGGTGGCAGTGAGGAGAGCATGATTTTTTAGGCTCTCTGTGAGGGTGGGTGCGGGCAAGCCTTTGGAATTAAAATGGCAATTCTAAACACCTTTTCATCACATGTTTTAATATGACACACATTCTTACTCTTTTATGAAGATGAATTTTCAGAGAGAACCAATATGTTAAAAAGCTGAAGTGTAAATTTATTCCTTTGCTATTTAAAAAAAACACAACTTGCATACAAGTTATTACTGGGAAGTAAGGAAATTCTCATCTAAGCCAGGTCTTTGAATGTCCAGCTCTCTTTCCTCTCTTTCTTTTCTTCTCTCTCTCTTTCTTTCCTGCCCCCACCTCCAAATCATAAGCATGTGATTTAATTCTGCATAGAATTAAGTAGAATATTTTCTGCAGACTTCGGTTTATTTCTTTTGCCAGTGTTGTGGAACATCTGTGATAAAAGCCTTTCAGAGTTTTTGCCATTTTGGGAGGCGTTACCCACAGACAGATCTCAAGGGGCTCGTCTGACACCTCCCAGGGTCAGCGTGACAACCCCAGTCTCCTATGTCCTTTCTCATTTTCACACTGATGGCAAAGGAAGCTTAGATTTCACCCTAGCAAATGCACCTATAAAACTGTGTTTGTCATTGTGTTTTTCCAAGTTCAAGCAAAGAGAAGAAAACCTGCATGCAGAATTTGAGAAGGACCGTCTGTGGAGGAGGCTGAGCAGACGCGCCAAGTGTGCTGTATTCACCAAATCTTCAAACTCCTTCCTGGGTGCCTCCCCAGCTCTTTCTATATCCCTTGCTCTATTTAATCACATTGTTTACGGTAACAGTTACGAGAGAGAGGATTTGTTTAGTGTTGAGTGTTTCACACGTTGGGTAAGGCAGTTCATGCTCCAATTCTGTTTTAGGCTTTGTATATGAATGTGCAGTTTTGCAAGGGTATGGGGTGTGACAGCCAGCTGTGTGCCTCTTTTTAAAAAGGCAAGTCTCTTGTTGACAAGAAAGGTTTATTGACACAAATTGATGGACTGTTTTCCTTTTGTATTAAGAGTACCACAACCAGCCGTGTTCCTAGCAACACAAATATTTTAGCCATACAAGATGTTTGCTGAGAAGGTGGATCAACTATGAGACTTAATGGCTGAGTCAAAACAGTTTCAACAAGTGGGGAAAGTACAGTCTTTCTCACTCTACAAAATAAAGCCACAACTTTTTTTTTTTTTTGAAAGATGGAAGCTTGCCCCACCAGGTCAATCACCTGTTAAAGCCACTGTGGGTGGTGGATAGGTCCAGGCTACAACCGCCTTGTGAAAATGCAAACCCAGGTATGCATATAATATAATCAAGTTAAAGCTTAGCCATTGCAAGTCTGCTCTCTAACCCCAAAGGTCTTACAAAGATCACAGCAATCTTAGGAAAAGCGGAGACATTGGAGAGCCCCCTGGTCTTCAGGTTTTCCTGACATGCTGTTCAAGCCAACAGATGTAATCACAGTGCTGCTGCTCCTGTGGATGACCCATAGGCCCTTCCCCAGGATTAGAAGAATATTCTCTCCCTTCCTCCCCCTCTCCCTCCTTCCCTCTCTATCCCTCTCTCCACCTCTCTCTCCTTCTCTCTCCCCCTCCCTCTCTCTACCTGTATTGAGCCATTCTTAACGCTGCTATAAAGACATACCTGAGACTGGGTAATTATAAATAAAAGAGGTTTGGTTGACTCACAGTTCCTTATGTCTGGGGAGGCCTCAGGAAACTTATAGTCATGGCAGAAGGGGAAGAGGCACATCCTACATGGTAGCAGGCAAGAGCAGGAGAACTGCCTTACAACCCATCAGACCTCGTGAGAACAGCATGGGGGAAACGCCCCCATGATCTAATCACCTCCCACCAGGTCCCTCCCTGACACATTTGAGATGAGATTTGGGTGGGGACACAGGCCCAAACCATGTCACTCCCTCTCTGTCTCCTTTCCTTCTTCTCTCCTTCCCTCTCTCCTGCTTTGCGTTTCTCTCCTCCTGTCTCCAACTCTCCCTCTCTCTCTTTCTTTCTCTTTTCCCCCATTTCTTCTTCCTAGCTCAATAATATCTCTCTAACTCTTCAGCTCCCTTGGTGTCTCTCTCCCGGCTCTCTCTTTCTCATATCTCCTTCTCTCTTCCTCTTCTCTGCCCTCTCCATTCTTCTTTCACCTGCCATCATCTCCTTCTCTCTCCCTCCACAATCTCCTTCTCTTCCCCTTCTCTGGCCACCATATAGCAGCCCATGAAACTGCCCACACTTGCAAACTGAATCAGAAGCAAACTTGTCCTTGCACTATTTCTACCTCCAGCCTCGTAGATGCCCCTGAGAAGGAGGCAAATTACCCAGTCGCCTTCTCAGGCCTGTTCATGCTAACGTTGCTAGGCTGTTGATGTCCAACCAGCCAAAGACCCCTGAACGCACAGCAGGGAGCAAGTTGGTTCCTCCCTTGTTACTGTGAGAGAAAACTCACACCATGGAGAACCAGGAGGGCCCCCAGCAGGAGGACAGCAAAGCACCTGGGGAAGGTTGGGGGCTCGGCTGGGACTTTAGGTCTAAGGAAGTGTGTCTGCATTGGGTGCTGTCAGAAAAGGGACCCAGTCTGTGATTGGGGGTCTCAATCAATAATATCTTTGGGGAGGGTGGGCCAGAGGGAGGATCCAGCTGTGTGATAAAGCAGCAGTTGCCCCTGGTCCCTGGAGTGCGGGTGGCACAGCAGGCATGATGGCTGTGGACACTCTACATGGAGTGCAGGTGGCACAGAGGGCATGATGGCCGTGGACGCTCTTCATGGAGTGCGGGTGGCACAGCGGGCATGATGGCCGTGGACGCCCTTCATGGAGTGTGGGTGGCACAGTGGGCATGACGGCCGTGGATGCCCTTCCTGGAGTGCGGGTGGCACAGAGGGCATGATGGCTGTGGATGCACTTCATGGAGTGCGGGTGGCACAGCGGGCATGATGGCCGTGGATGCTCTTCATGGAGTGCGGGTGGCACAGCGGGCATGATGGCTGTGGACGCTCTTCATGGAGTGCGGGTGGCACAGTGGGCATGATGGCTGTGGATGCCCTTCATGGAGTGCAGGTAGCACAGTGGGCATGACGGCCATGGACGCCCTTCATGGAGTGCGGGTGGCACAGCGGACATGATGGCTGTGGACGCTCTTCAATATTGTTTGTGTTCATGTTGGATGAGAAGCGACACAGCTCAGCTGTCAGCAGTGGACAATTTGTCCCAGCGTTGGGGTCAAACCAGTTCTGGGGCCACAGCAGCTGCTGTGTTTTCTTTCTAGAATGTAAGAAAGGAAAATTCCAGATGCTAAACAGCCATTGACATCCCACAAAGATTTCCTAGCCCATCAGCCCCACTAACCACATGGTGTATGGAACACAAGTGACTGTGCCCTCAAGTCCCCACCATAGTTGTTACGTAATGGGATTTTTTGAGAGCAGAAAAAAAGTCACTCCTGGGTAAACACGAAAGGCCTTGGAATAATCTGGAGTGGAGAGTGCGAGGGTCTCCCTGTGGGCATCCTAGTCAGCTGTTCCCACTGGGTAGCCACGGGCAGGTAAAGGTCCCTGGTGCAGGCTGGTCCCCTTTGCAATGGGCATGAGAAGTGGTCACTTGAGTCTCTGCCTTCTGCCTCAGTGCACCCCAGGCCTTTGTGCATTCAGGGAAAACTCCAGCCAGAGCCTGGAGGCTGGCACTGGGCCCTACAGTTCTCTCCAGTATCCTTGGGTCCCTGGTTTCTGCCTTTGCATCTGTGTCTTTGGCTGGCCAGAGAGCTAATTCCTTTTTTCACAGGGATGGCTCCTGCCTGTCCAACCTAAAGGCATCACCTCCTGCAGGAAGCCCCCTGTACTCCCTGGCCCTCACAGCTCTGTGGTCAGAGGGCTGCGATGGGCAGGAGGTCATCCCCTCTCTTCCCCTCTGACTGATCCTGGGAGAGTGAACTGTGTCCCTCTCCCCTCAACAGCAGGACCTCCCAAGAGAACCACCATGTCCCTGGGCTTTAGTACAGGGACCCTGGCCCTGGTCCTGAAGGTTTCTGTCCCATCCATCTCTCCTCTCCCTTCCCATCCCTTACATTTCAGGAACCCAAAGATAAGCTGTGGGAAAGCAGAGGCAGATGAGTGGCAGATGAGCCCAGTAAGAGGCACAGGGTGGCGTTCTGGGCTGGCTGTACCATGGTGGAGGGGTGGCAGCTATGTTCTGCCAGGACCACTGCACCTAGATTAAAGCCCAGGTCTCCTCTTCCGGGTCCTCAACCCATCATCCTGTGTGTTTTTAACTCAGAAATCTCCCGACAGAGGCTCAGCACCCTCTCTGATATTCTAACGGACTCCACCCTCCTCCTAGAATTGTCCTCCCCTTCTCTTGACCTGTCCATCACCTGACCATCTGTAACCGCCCCCCCCACCCCTCCAGCATGCACTAGACATACTCACACGGGCCTGGGCATGGGTGAACATGGGCCCCAGGCAGAACCCTGGCTTAGCACTGCCACCCCGAATGGAGAAGGAGGCCTCGGTCTGAGACTGCAGGGACCAGGGGCCACATCAGCTTGGAGCTGCCCCAGAGATGGGGGCCGAGCACAAGGTAGGGAAGGCAGCAGCCAGAAGCCACAAGGTCAGCCCAGCCTAAGCCCTCTCGCCAGACTGCTCTGTAGAAAACGCCAATATATGCCCTCTTTATGTTTCATGTTTATTTTCACCTTGAGTTGTGTTTCTATCGCTTGCAACCAAAAGCCACTGGCCTCACACTCCTGAGTGCAAACCAGAGCACTTGGAAAGCTGGGTGCCATTGAGAATTCCTGTCAGGACATGAGGAGAGCCTTCTTACATGGCTTGGCTTGCTTATCAGCTCAGCCTCATCCAGGTGGTTCCAGCAATTGGATCACAGGTTTCCAAGAGAGACAGAAAGAGAGATTTCAGTCAGGTCTATGCAGTCTGAGTGGAGGAAACTTCCTTCAACTCCTAATCGATACGTGTGTATTAGAAGACAAGAGAGATCTATACTCAGTATGAATAGCATTCCAGTGGCTCTTTCCCTACAGGCTTAGACTAGCCAACTGCGTATAGACCGAGTTCAGGCATCCAGGACCATGCACAATGGCTCATGCCAGTGGACACTGTTACTTCGTTCCAGAGTGCTGTCCGTCCTGATTCAATAACAAACACAGTTCTTTGTCTGAAAATCAGGAAGTAGCCCAGGATTCCCCGAGTCTGGGAAATTCCAAACCAAGGCCTGTCCTTATATGTTTAATTCCATCCATGTTTTAACAATATATAATAATATAGAATTACTATGGTAGGAATGTATTCAATCAATTCTAGCTGATATTCTAAATCCCCCACTCACAGTGAGTACAGAGTGCCCAAGGCATTTAATGAATATTTAACGGATTGAAGGTTTGGAATAACACTTTATAGAAAAAGTTTTAGGGTTTAAAATAATATATGGACACTGCTATGTAACTCTGTTATTTTATCCACATGATAATTAAAACACAATCGTACCTGAGACCTGTCATTTTACCTTAAAGTGATGAGATTTGAAAATTTATTTAGGGCTTTTATTTTCTGTTTCACAACCATACACTTTGATTTTGATGCCTCTACAGAGATGACTTCTTTCTTCTTTGGATTTTCATTTCCAACTTTAAGTGCTTTTGTTCCTGACTCTACCCACTCCATGTTTTGTGCTTCCCAGACATGACTGGCTAGGAGACTTGCTTGTTACTGGGTTAAAATGCACTTTCTCTGGTCTACCCCAGATGTATCGTGTCAGGGTCTGCAAAGGTGGGATACAGTAATGTGCCTGTCTACCAAACTCTTCACTCCCATTCTGGGATTCCAGCAAGTTATGTGTTGCAATATAAGGCAATGGTATGTACAGTGAACTTTCTACCCATGGCAGATTTTTAAACCTATGGGAATGTTACAAGGGTAAATTATCAATGGAATTTTCAAACATAACATGAAATGTATTTGCATTTAAAGTCACATTCTTACATGTTAGTTGAGTGACTATTCTAGCTCAGGCCTTGAATCAAGCACAAATTCAACATGTAGACCTGGGATGTGTTAGAGTGAATTTCGTGGAAGGTAGAAGGTCTGTGATGTGTTGGAGTGAATGTTGTGGAAGGTGAAAGGTCTGTGGTATGTCAGAGTTTATTTTGTGGAAAGCGGAATCTCTGTGGTATGTTAGTGTGAATTTTGTGGACAGCGGAGGGTCTGTGGTGTGTTAGAGTGAATTTTGTGGAAGGCAGAAGGTCTGTGATATGTTAGAATGAATTTTGTGGAAGGTCTGTGATGTGTTAGAGTAAATTTTGTGGAATGCAGAAGATCTGTGGTGTGTTAGAGTGAATTGTGTGGAAGGTGGAAGGTCTATGTTAGTTAGAGTGAATTTTGTGGAAGGTGGAAGGTCTGTGGTATGTTAGAGTGAATTTTGTGGAAGGTGGAAGGTCTGTGGTATGCTAGAGGGAATTGTGTGGAAGATGGAAAGTCTGTGGTGTGTTAGAGTGAATTTTGTGGAAGGTAGAAGGTCTGTGATGTGTTAGAGTGAATTTTGTGGAAGGCAGAATGTCTGTGGTATGTTAGAGTGAATTTTGTGGAAGGTCTGTGATGTGTTAGAGTGAATTTTGTGGAATGCAGAAGGTCTGTGGTGTGTTAGAGTGAACTGTGTGGAAGGCGGAAGGTCTATGTTATGTTAGAGTGAATTTTGTGGCAGGTGGAAGGTCTGTGGTATGTTAGAGTGAATTTTGTGGAAGGTGGAAGGTCTGTGGTATGCTAGAGGGAATTTTGTGGAAGATGGAAAGTCTGTGGTACGTTAGAGTGAATTTTGTGGAAGGCAGAAGGTCTGTGATGTGTTAGAGTGAATTTTGTGGAAGGCAGAATGTCTGTGGTATGTTAGAGTGAATTTTGTGGAAGGTGGAAGGTCTGTGATGTGTTAGAGTGAATTTTGTGGAAGGCGGAAGGTCTGTGATGTGCTAGACTGAATTTTGTGGAAGGTCTGTGATATGTTCAAGTAAATTTTGTGGAAGGTAGAAGGTCTGTGGTGTGTTAGAGTGAATTTTGTGGAAGGCAGAATGTCTGTGGTATGTTAGAGTGAATTTTGTGGAAGGTGGAATGTCTGTGATGTGCTAGAGTGAATTTTGTGGAAGGTGGAAGGTCTGTGACATGTTAGAGTGAATTTTTTGGAAGGTGGAAGGTCTGTGGTATGCTAGAGGGAATTTTGTGGCAGGTGGAAAGTCTCTGGTATGTTAGAGTGAATTTTGTGGAAGGTGGAAGGTCTGTGTCTAGATTAGTTTTGGGCATGTACAAGTTCATTTGTTCCAGCTTCATTTGCTGAGGAGACTCCCCTTCCTCCATTATATGGTCCTGTCTTCTTTATATGTTTGGGTCTATTTCTGGCCTCTGTGTTGTTCCATTGATCTATTTGTCTATTCTTTTTTCAATACCACACTGTCTGGATGATGACTCTAGCTGAATAGCAAGTCTTGAAGTCAAGCCATGTTGTCCTCTGACTTTGTTCTCCTTCAAAATTGTGTGGGCTGTTCTGAGCCTTCTGCTTTTCCACATAAATTTTAGATGCAGTTAGTTTATTTCTACCAAATAGCTTGCCAAGATTTTGACTGAGATTTAATTGATTCTATGGATCAAGGTGAGGAACATGGACATCCATACACTATTGAGTCTTCCAATCCAAGAAGACAGAATATCTCTCCATGTATTTTGATCTTCTTTAGTTTTGTCACTGTTCCGTAGTTTTCCACAAATAATGCCTGTTTATATTTTGTTATACCTATTTATTTTTATTATTTGATACTATTTTAAATAGTAATTTTTAAGTTTCAAATTCCAGTTGTTCATTATTGGTATATAGGAAAGCAATTTACTTTTGTGTATTAACATTATATCCTGCAACCTTGCTCTACTAGGCTATCACAGCCAAGAGGTTTTTGTACATTCTTTGCAATTTTCTACATAGGCAACTGTGTCATTTACAAATATGTTTCTTTTTTCCCAACTTGTATATTTTTATGTCCTTTTCCTGTCTTATTGCATTAGTTGGGATCTGTACGCTGTTGCCTACAAAGTAGTAAGAGGCCACATCATTGCCTTATTCCTTATTTTAACAGGAAAGACCCTGGTTTCCCACCAATAAGCATCATGTCAGTTGTAATTTTTTTCTTGACATTCTTTATCAGGTAGAGGAAGTCCCTCTCCATTCCTGCTTTGCTGAGAGTTTTTATTATGAACGGATGTTGGATTTTGTCAAGTGCTTCTTCTGCATCTATTGATATAATTGTACGACTTCTATTCTTTAGCCTGTTGATATGATGGCTTGTAGAAACTCATTTTCAAATGTTAAATGAGCCTTGCATACCTGGGATAAATCCCATTTGGTCATAGTGTGTAATATATGTTGTAGGATTCAATTTGCTAATATTTTCCTGAGGATTGTTGCATTTATGTTCATGAGAGATGTTGGCCTATAGTTTTTCTTTCTTGCAATGTCTTCATCTGGTTTGGGCATTAGGATATGCAGGCCATATAAAATGAGTTGGAAAGTGTTCTCTCTGCTTCTGGAAGAAAATGGAGAATTCGTATGATTTATTCATTAAACGTGTGGTAGAATTCACCAGTAAACCAATCTTGGACTAGTGCTTACATTTTTGGAAGGTTATTAATTATTGATTCAATTTATTTTATAAGTGTAGGCCCATTTATGTTATCAAATTATCCTTTTGTGAGTTTTGACAGTTTGTATCTTCCAAGGAATTGGTTCATTTCATCTAAGTTATTAAATTTGCAGGCATAGAGTTGTTGTGGTATTTTTATCATCCTTTTAATGTCCATGAGATCAGTAATGATGGCTCTTCTTTCATTTCTGATGTTAGTGATTTGTGACTTCTCTATGTTTATCTTGATTAGCTAGCAAGAGGACTGTCCATTTTATTAACCTTTTCTAAGAAACATCTTTGGGTTTTGATTTTCTCTATTTTTTTCCTGTTTTAAATTTTATTGATATCTGCTTTAATTATTTTTAAATTTTTCTTCTGCTTGCTTAGGCTTAAGTTGTTCTTTCTCTTTTCTGAAGATGAAGCTTACATTATTGATTATTTATTTATTTATTTTCTAATATATGCATTTACTGCTACAAATTTCCCTCTAAGCACTGCCTTCTTCCTATCTCACAAATTGTGATGCTATATTTTTATCCTTCTGTTCAAAATTATTTTTATTTTATTTCCTTGACCCACGTGTTATTTTAAAATGTATTATTTCATCTCCAAGTATTCGGGGGTTTTCCCACTGTCTTTCTGATATTGATTGTAGTTTAATTGCATTGTAGTCTAATGACATACTTTGTGTGATTTCTATCATTTTAAATTGGATAGGGTTTGTTTTATGGCTCATAATGTCATCTTGGTGAATGGTCCCTGCTAGCTTGAGAAGAATGTGTACTCTGCAGTTATTGGATGGAGAATTTCTTAAATATCGATTAGATCAAATTGATTGATGGTGCTATTCAATTGAACTTCAGTTAAGCCTTACTGGTTTTCTGCCTGTTTAACCTATCAATTACCAATAGAGGGGTGTTTAAGTCTCTAATTATAAAAGTAGATTTGTCTATTTCTCCTTGCAGTTCCACCAGCTTCCTGCCCTACCTATTTTAAGGCTCTCTTGTTAAGTGTATAGACCTTTAGGATTGCTATGTGTTCTTGGAATATAGGTTATTTTATCATTACACAATACCATGCTTTATCCCGGATAATTTTCTTTCTTCTGATGTCTGCTTCGTCTGGAAGTAATATGGCTACTCCATATTTTCTTTGAACTTTAGCATGTTATAGCTTTCTTCATTCTTTACTTTTAACCTGTCTGATTCATTAAAGTAGGTTTCTTATTTAAAAAAATATATAGTTGGGATTTACATTTTTTAATCTATCCTAATTCTCCATTCTTTAATTGGTGCATTTACACAATTCAAATTTAAAATGATTGTTAATATAGTTGAATTAATATCTACTATATTTATGACTCTCTTCTATTCTGTGCATCCATCCCTTTATCCTCTCCCTACATTTTTTGGTCTTTTCTGGTTTTAATTAAGCATTAAATATGATCACATTATATCTCCTTTCTTAGTATGTAATTGTATTTCTTTATAATATTTTAATGACTACCCTGTTGTTTCAACTGACATACATTTTCAACTAAGTCCACCTTAAAATAACAGTATACCACCTCATAGTACAGGTGCCTGATAACCAAGTATTCTCAGCTTCTTCCTCCTACCTTCTCTAACATCACTGCCATTTCTTTCACCTATTCATATTCTATGATCACCCAGTACATTGCTACTATTATTTTATTTTAAACAAACACCTACTTTTGGGTCAACTGAGAATAAGGAAACTAAATATTTTCTTTTACCTTCATTCATCACTGCTCTGATGCTTCTCCTTTCTTTATGTAGATCCAAGTTTCTGAACTACACCATTGTCCTTCTCTCTGAAGATCTTCTTGTAACACTTCTTGCAGAACAGTTCTGCTGGGAGAAAAAAAAACAACCCTAATTGTCTTGTTTGTCTGAGAAAGTTTTTATTTCTTCTTCACTTTAGAAGGATAATTTCACTAAATACAAAATTCTGGATTGGTGTGGAATTATTCCCCCCAACACTGTAAATGCTTCAACCTACTTTCATCTTTCTTGCATAGTTTCTGATGAAATATCTGTTGTATTTCTTTTTCTTTTTCCTACAGAAGTGTTACTATTTCCTCTGACTTACTCGATATTTTTTTGTCTTTGGTTTTCTGCAGTTTGTGTATAATATGCCTAGGTGAGTTTTTTAGAATGCTTAACATGCTTGGTGTTCTCTGAGCTTTCTGGAATTGTAGTTTGGTGCTTATCATTAATTTTGGAAAGTTTCTGGGCATTATTACAACAAATGTTTCTCATGCTCCTTTTTCTTTTTAGCCTTCTGGTTCTTCAACAACATATATGTTATACCTTTTGGCGTTTCCCCATAGTTTTTGAATATCCTATTTTATTTTTAAGTTATTTTTTCTTCTTGTATTTCAGTTTGGGGAGTTTCAAGCTCACTAATTCTTTCTTCAGCTGTTCCCAGCCTACTGTAAGCCCATCAAAGGCTTTCTTCATTTTTGTTACCATATTTTTTATTTCTAGCATTTCCTTTTAATTCTTAGAGTTTCCATCTTTCTTCCTACATTACCCATCTGTTTTGCATGTTTCCTGATTTTTCCATTAGCGCCCTTAGCACATTAATCACAGATGTGTTAAATTCCCTGTCTGATCATTCTGAGTTACAGCTGAGTCTTGTTCTGGTGCTGTCTTAAGGCTTTGTTTTATTTTTTTCTTGCTTTTTGACACATCTTGTATTTGTTGTTGCTGCTGTTGTTGTAAGCCAGTTATGTTGTAAGAGGCAATAAGGAAGTAGGCATTTAGTGTGAGACAGCATGCTAATCTAGGTAGAATCTGACTGTGCTTTGTGCTTGCTGAAGCTGCAGGTGCCAGAGGCTTCAACCTTCTCTACTATCCCCTTTTCCTTAGGTCTCCCTAAGTCTTCCTATTCAGGAAATGTCTGCATCTTGCAACTCTTTCACTGTTTTGTTCAGGAACCTGTCAGTGGGGTGGTAAGGGGTAGGGAGGGAGAGTGTTTCACAATATTCTGATTAAATCTGGCTTGTAATGGGCCTGTGTCTCAGGGCTGTGACTGTCACTGGTGTTTCTCCAGTGATATAACTACTTTTTTTCTTAGGTGAGTAAGGGGGCTAGCGGGCTTGACGTGGGAGGAATGCCATTTCAACATGAGGACAACATCCATTAGAATAAAATTAAGACAATGTTTTTTCTCTGCAGAGTAGGCCTCGATGATGAAGCATGCTCTGGGTGTCCTTCACAAGGGTTACATTCCCGCCATGGCTAGGAAACCGTTTTTGGATCTTCACCATGAGAACATGCTGGAAGTAAAATTGAAGAAAATAAGGGCTCCCCAGTAAGACCATGCCCCCAGAAGTTTCTCAATTTCATGTTAATTCACACTCAGTCCCATGAAGTCATCAGAATCTCCATAGACATTCTGCAGCCACACTATGGCTCCAGTAACCTCTGCTCAGGGTAGCTGATCTTGATTGATTCTCTGTGCTCACCTCCCAGTTTTAGGGTGGCAGTTTTCCCTGTGACTTCAGTTTCTTGATAAATCCAAAAAGTCACATATTTCTGTTTGTTTTGCTCTTTCTTATTGTAAGGATGGGAGGGGTGACTTCTACTCTTTACATGCAGCCTCTGAAACTGGAAGTCCCTTAACTATGAGTCAATTTATAACTATACTGACACATAACTGACAGGAACACATTTATTCGCTCTTCAAGATTCGGAAACTGCAGCTCAGAGGGGCTATATGGCTTGCCTGAGACCACAGAAGTGGTAAGAGGCAGCCCAGGGCCTTGACTTAAGACCACAACACTGCATTGCAGAAATAGCTATGAAATTTGAAGATCTTGATGCAAAATGAAAATGTGAGGCCCTTGCTAAAATTATGAATTCTAATCCTGTAATTAAGCATTAAGCCCATTGGGGGACTTTCTGAATGTGGAGGCCTATGAGGCTGCATGAGTCACTCTCCCACGAAGCTGGTTCTCTTCCACCCTGTCCCAGGCACTCCCTTCCTCTAAAAGCCCCACATCCGGGCTGCTATGTCAGGACTGAAGGGGCTCCAGGTTTTCTCTTGTTTTCATCACAGGAATGAACCAAGATTTATTGAGTCGTATCTAACTACAAGTTCTGATCATTGTACCTGCCCCTTCATAATCTAGAAAAATCCTTGCCTATAAATGCATTCAATACATTTTTAGTCCACTGAATTGCATTTCAGAGGTTTTTGTATAGAAAATATCATAAATTTTAAGTTAAGATAGGAACAGTTTAATTGACCTCCTGGAAATAGATATTGTATTGAGAACCCAAATATAATGTTCTTTAAAACCGTATTTCTAGGTGGGGCAGGATTTATTTTGCAAGTACATTTTCTTATATACAAACAATGTTTTTTTGAGACGGAGTCTTGCACTATTGCCCAGGCTAGAGTGCAGTGGCATGATTTCAGCTCATTGCAACCTCCACCTCCCAGGTTCAAGCGATTCTTGCGCCTCAGCCTCCAGAGTAGCTGGGATTACAGGCACCCACTATGCCTGGCTAATTTTTGTATTTTTAGAAGAGACGGGTTTCACTATGTTGGCCAGGCTAGTCTCAAACTCCTAACCTCGTGATCCACCTGCCTCAGCCTCCCAAAGTGCTGGGATTACAGGCATGAGCCACCGCACCCAGCCACACACACATTTTAATTTTGATGCACCCATCCAGAGCATCATGTTCTCTTTGTGTGTCCATAGGCCCTGAGCTATGGGCTTGTTCCCATACACCCCAGGCCAGGGCAGAGCAGGAAGCTCAGTGCTTGACTGACAGCCACTCTGACTTAGGTGGTCATGGGTGGTGCTGGGGTTGCAGAGTTTTCCTAAAGTCACCAGATGATATTAATGTGAGTCCAGCCTGAGAACCATTCACCTCCTATGTCCTACCCCAGGGAGATCCCAACACTCATGGCCATTTCACACCATGGGGCACATGCCTCCCTTGTATGACCCAGGAGCCCGACTCCCTCCTCCACTGACCACCTCCTTGGGCAAGTGACCAGTTTTTCCAGGCCTCTGTCTCCTCATCCATGTGGGAAATGGGGATAATGGAAGAACCTGTAGCCCAGGGCCCTTGCAGGGGTTAAATTAGTTGGCTGAGAAGGGCCCATGGTGCAGTGTGGGCTTGACACGGCACTCAGGGACTGTTCACCGTTATTATGTCCATCAAAGTCCCCAGAGTGGCAACCGTGACATTCCTGCTGGAGGCCTGTTATGAGCAGGCAGACCCAGCGGCCCCTAGAGCCTCCAGTCCAGTGATCCAGAGCTCCCTAAAGTAGTCTCAGGTCCGAACGCTTAAAACCTTCCAGGGAATCCTGTGATCAGCTGTCTGCCGGGGCACTTGCTTTGATTGACTCATGAAGAATATGAGGCTCAGAGGCGGGAAGTGGCTGCCAGGAGGATGCAGACACTGCAGGAGTAAACGCTGGCCCTGGAGCTAACGTTTCCCAGCACGAACATGGGGCATCTTGCTTACACAGCATCTCACACAGGCTACGCTTTCCAGGCTCACACAGGCAACATGCCAACGTACATACACACGTGTGTCTTAAGTGTCGCTGTAAGCCCTTATGGTAGTAATCACCAGCACCAGTATTGCTGTTTTGTTTTAAGGCATCAATCATTCTTGTTTTCTTCTCTCTCAGGAAAGTAAATCACCTTTAAGAAATGTCCCATGACTGTTTCTCGGCGCTGACAGTCTCACCACGGTGCTAATGATGGCTCAGGGATAAGTGCTTGTTTCCTGAGCAGCGTTTTACCATCATCTCATCTCAATCAGAGGGACTCCAGGACACAGAGAGAGCCAGCAACCTTCCCAGGACCACAGGACTTGTAAACAACAGAGCAGAGGTCCAACCCCAGGCTCAAGGGCACAGTCTGTCTCATTTAATCCTCCGTGTGACACACACTCTGCTGGTATGCGAGGCCACTCATAGCTCCATGCTGCCCGATGAAGAAGCCATCAGTGTCCCAGAACCTAGAGCCCACAGTGAGTCCGCCCCCCTTGCTCCACCTGCAGCTCTAGCACGTGGACGTAAACCAGGAGTCCTCCATGTCTGCGGGGCTCACGTTGGTCTCTCTAGGAAGAGAAAGGAGCAGACTCTGCTTGGCTTGCATACGCTTTTGAAGTGACCTGCATGCCTTGCTTTCCCTTAGAAAAGGTGAAAGGGAAGGGGGTCAGGAGGTGCAGGCCGGGCAATGGCCCCTGTATTCCCCTCTCCCTCCATGTCCAGGACCCTGTGATGGCAACAGTGAAACTTCCAGAGGATGTTTCAGACTCTTCCTTTGACCTTCAAGGCCTCACAGGGCAAACCCCCCAACCCACCCAGAGTTTCTGACCACCATCCCCAACTCCATGCAGCCCCCTCACCTCTGTAGAAGATACCCCCATTCCCCTGGGAGGTTCTGAGCCCACTCCCTTCCCAGGCTGTGATGTCATCATCTCAGGGACCTGTGTCTCAGCTCACACGATGCCCAGGTGAGAGGTATCCACAGGCTTCAGTTTGGAGCCATCTGTTGAAAACACTGGGATTGAACTGTGAGGTTCTTTGTTTACACCCATTTGGGAAAGAGGCCGAATCAGAGTTGATTTATTCTCCCACAGTAAGAGACTGCATCAGGCCAGAGTGTTTCTAGGTACATAGTCCTCCATGCTCAGCCAGTTCCAGTTCCAGTTCAAGAAAGCAAACCAGGTGTCTGAAAAGGGAAAATGTACATGTAGACCCACAGACGGAGGAGGCCACACACAGCAACTTCATTCAGACAGAGGAGGCCACAGCATTTGCCTCTGCTGGGTCTTATCCAATTATTATCCCGTCCCCAGCAGAACAAGTCGATCTCCACATCTCTGCACTCAGACGTCCCTCAAAGCCTACCTCAGTATCAAGTGGGGATGCAGTTTCTACACCTTCTAAAAAGAATCCCATCTGTCCTCAGCATTGCAGATCAGGCTGCAGCCTCTGACGGCAGTGGCAAGCAGGTGGGACCTGCAGGAGCTGAAACACCCACAAGGCAGCTGTTGTCAGCCAAAGCCCAGGGAGGGGCAGCTGCCTCCAGAGTAGCACAGCCTCCTGCTAGCATGGTGAGTGTCCTGTCCTGACGTCAGGATGCAGTGATGCAGACAGCTGAGCAGAGTGAAATGGTCTGCTGCTGGGGAAGTGGCTGGTCCATTTGACTCACATCCATTGCACATCTAGTGTCATTGAGCACTGTGTGTGTGGTGGGGGGGAGTTGGAGCCTCGCTCTGACACTGTTCTGTATGTGACCAAGGACAGGAACCCCCTACCCACACACACACACACACACACACACACACATACACATACACATATGCATCTTACATCAGTCGCCTATAACCAGGCCCCTCTCCAGTTGATGGTGGCAGAACATGAACACGATCCATATAAGGCATAGTGATGGGCTGAATTGCATTTCCACAAATTCATATGTTGAAGTCCTAATCCCCAGTCCCTCAGAATGTGACTGTAGTTGAATATAGGGCCTTTGAAGAAGTAATTAAGCCAAAATGAAGTCTTTGGGGTAGGCCCTAATCCGATGTCTGGTGTCCTTATAAGGAGAGAAAAAATTAGGACGCAGACACACACAGAGGGAAGACAATTGCAAGACACAGGGAGAAGATGCCATCTACAAGCCAAGGAGAGAGGTCTCCAAAGAACCAACCCTGACAACACCTTGATCTTTCTTTGGAACTTTCAGCCTCCAAAACTGAGAAAATAAATGTCGGTTGTTGAAGGCTCCCCATCTGTTGTTCTAGGTTGTGGCAGCACAAGAACATGAATGCAGGCTCTCAGCACAGGGTCTGGACCGGAATATCCATTCTGCACATCGTGGCGATTAGCACGGCTCCATAATCATTGAGCAGCCACTCTGTTCAATGATCAGTCCTCTACTGTGATGGAGGCATTCGTTTTAGTCACTCCAGAAATATTTACTGAGAACCTAGGAAGTGCCAAGTGGTGTTCTAGGCACCGTATTCTCACTGCCATGTCAGCAGTGTTCTAGGCACCGGCATGCTCGCTGTCGTGTCTAAAAACTCAGACTCTGATGGAATGGACAGAGCACGGGGACTCACTCTGTCCAGCCTCATGGTGCTGAAACCATTCCTTCTTGACCCAGCAGGGATGCCCGGCTCTCCAGTACTGCACTAATCCTACACAAACAGAGGCAGCCCTTCTTGTTTGAGTTAAGTTCCCAGAAATATGTAGTTTCCACAGATGCTTTCTCGTGTCTGAAAACAAAAACGATGTGTGCTGTAGCTGCCAGGAAACTTGGGCCACATTTGTTCTCTAAAGGCTGTCATCTGTTCAGTTCAGGTGCCGCCCGCATCCGCTCCTTCTGTCTCCCTCCCACGGCTTCTGTTCCCTGGTAATTTTCTTTGCATTGGGCTTTCCAGTATCCTCCTCCCAAGTCCTTTTAGAAGTGGAAAGGAAGTGTAAATCGTAAGTGAATTGCACCCTAGGTCACCGGGGCTGTGTCGGGGTGGAGGTGAGTGCCTATCTCATAACGCCATCAAAACACAGAGGTTTTCACCGACCACCCTGGCATGAGCTGGGAGAAGGTGTTAACCGCTGGTATTCTTCTAGTTCATTGCATCTATCAGTGCATTTATTCACTGTACTTGTATTAATTCAGCCCCTTTTACCTACCAGACCTTAAGCTGGATTCAGGAAATGCATCAGAAACACCATTTGCTCTCAGGAAGCAGGCTGTGAACTGAGGAAGAAGCCAATTACCATTGGATGTGGAGTGCTATGCCAGGGAAGACAGGGGGCTGCAGGGCCACAAGCCTCCCACATTTGCTGGGATCAAAAACACCTGCATGAGACCCTGCCATAACCGCTGAGACCACAGGCACAGAGAGCAGGGGGCTGCGAAGGATCTTGAACTGGATTCTGAAGCCATGCGAGAGGCTGGATAAGAGAGCCCCACGTGGGAATTTTCACTCCACAAGTCAACCTCAACCCCAAAACAAACATTACACTTTTGTTTTACATCTAGCAACAAAGTAGATGTTTGTTGGGAGATTGAATATTAGATCACTCCATGATGAGAACATGACATTTTTCTTCCTTGTAGGGTTTAACTGCTGGGTCAACCCCACGGCTGACAGAGATGAGATGCAGTTTTTCTCCCGACTGAGGATGCAGAGATGGTGCCGAAAGAAGATTCCCTGCAGGGTCCTTGACATCAGTGACCAGGCCCAGAGGCCCCGCAGGGCTGTTTTTAGCTTCTACGTGAGGCTCCCATTCTGATATGATCAAAAGTGGGCTCCTGAAATGCCCATGGAGTGGGACGGGTTGGGAGAGTGGCAAGAGCCCAGAGCCACCAAAGGCCCCAGGTACCTGGTGGAAGGACAACAGGGGCCAGGGACATGCCCTGGGGCAAGCGGAGGCCATCTCCTACAGCCTCACAGGTGCTGCCATCTGCCCTGAAGACCCACTCTGCTCATTAGTGGCTCTAGTCTCAGGCGCTCACTGAGGGGTGCCCTGATTCCATGTCATGGAGAGTGGATGAATGGTAGACAGATGAGTGAAGGAATGGATGATGGATGAATAGACAGAGGGTAGATGGTGGATGGATGGATGGGTGGAGGATAGATGGATGGGTGGAAGATGGATGAATGGTGGATGGATAATTGATGGATGGGTGGAAGGTGGATGGTGGATGAATGGATGGGTGGAGGATGGATGGATGGGTGGAGGATAGATGAATGGTGGATGGATGATGAATTGACAGATGGATGGAGGATGGATGGTGGATGGATGGATGGGTGGAAGATGGATAGATGGGTGGAAGATGAATGAATGATGGATGGATGATGAATTGATGATTGGATGGAGGATAGATGGTGGATGGATGGATGGATGGGTGGAAGATGAATGAATGATGGATGGATGATGAATTGATGATTGGATGGATGATGGATGGATGGATAGGTGGAAGATAGATGAATGGTGGATGGATGATGAATTGATGGATGGATGGAGGGTGGATGGTAGATGGATGGATGGTGGATGATGAATGGATGGGTGAAAGATGGATGAATGGTGGATGGATGATGAATTGATGGATGGATGGGTGGAAGATGGATGAATGGAGGATGGATGATGAATGGATGGATAGATGGATGGATGGATAGTGGATGGTGGATGAATGGATGAGTGGAGGATGGATGAATGGTGGATGGATGATGAATTGATGAATCAGTGGATGGATGGGTGGAAGATGGATGGATGGGTGGAGGATGGATGAATGGTGGTTGGATGATGAATTGATGAATGGATGGAGGGTGGATGGATGAATGGGTGGAGGATGGATGAATGGTGGATGGATGATGAATTGATGGATGGATGGATGGATGGATAGATGGTGGATGGTGGATGAATGGATGGGTGGACAATGGATAATGGTGGATGGTTGATGGATTGATGGATTGATGGATGGATGGAGGGTGGATGGTGGGTGGGTGGTGGATGAATGGTGGATTAATGGTAGATGGATGGACAGATTGTCTATGGATAGTGGATGGATGGTAAACAGATGATGAGTGGAGGGATGAATAGATGGATGGACAGATAGAGATACTGAGGGACTGCTGGCCTGAGCATCGGGGTGTCATGTCACTCATGACATGGCATCAGAGCACCCCTCCCCTGGTCATGTTGGTCCCTAGGCCCAGCCTTGGATTCTGGAGGTGTCCAGAAGAAGCGGGAGGTAGCCTTGCCAGGGCAGGGGTGGTCATGGCAGGTGGAAGCTGACAATGAACATAGACAGCACACCCAGGAGACCTGTGCCAGTCAGCATGGCAGCACCACTGGTTAAAAAGCCACTGTTCATGCCCTTCTGCCTTGCTTCGGCTTCTGGGCTCCAGCAGCCAAAGTCTAGCCCCTGGGCTCCTCCCAGCTCCTGCCCCTGCCCTAGTGCCTACAGCTATTGACTGGCCATGCCCAACCAACTGGTAGGCAGCTTAAGTGTTTCCGCAGCCCTGATGCCCTCCAGGATTCTTCCTGCCATGCTGTCTGGCAGAAGGCATGTCTTTATCTGACTTCTTCTGCCACTGGCCAGAGAAAACTCTCAGCTCTTAGAAAGCTTGCCTGATCAGGTGAGGTTCAGCCAAGACCAGCTCCCTTGGGACATAGGATATAACCTGATCTGAGAGTGATATCTCCTCATAGTCACAGGTTCTATCCATACTCAATGGGCTTCACAGGGAGGGTATGTCTACCAGGGAGCAGAGATGTTGGGGTCATCTCAGCATCTTGCCTACCTTGGGAGGCTGGCTATCTAAGGGAGGAGGGTTGAGAGAGGGGAGAAGAAATTCTAGGGCAGAGCCTTCACATAGTTGACCATGGTGGTCTACCCACCCATTGTAGGGGATGGTTGTTCCTCAATAACCTAGCATCTGTTTCTCTTCAATCTGGTAAAAACACCCTAATTGTTTCAATAAGAAACTACTCCTTAACTACTTTTAGTCCTTGTGGTTAAGACAGGGCTGACTCCAGCCCTCTCATAGCAAGGATGGGACCTTGAGCCAGTTCCCAATTAAAAGGGTTTTCCTTCCCTAAACTCAGCAAGTGGTGAAGAAATGAGCTTGTGATCAGGGCAGGTCTAAGGAGAGGCAGGCAGTCCCAGGGCCACTGGTCTAAGGAGCCGCCAGCCCCCTCACCTGTAAGGAGGAGAGAGCCCGCTCAAGAACCCAGCCATGCTGGGAGTGGCCTGGATGATGAGCCCAGAGCAGGAGCACAACTCATGGGGCAACATGGGGTCCCTGCATCCTGCAGCCCGCTGTACCTAAACCTGGAGTTCCAGCCACGTGAGCAACACTTTCCATCTTTGACACAAGCACTTCTGAGATAGACTTTTTTTTTTTAGTTCCAATTTAAGAACCCATTTTTGTATCAAAAACTCTTCTTGAAGCCCCCTGGATAGATCTATAGTTTTCAGCAACCTTAAGGGGAGAAAGGAATCACTGCCACCTGAATTTAGTAGCTTTGCAGCATAATTAGATACCCAAATCCAGGCCAGGGTCAGTAATTCTGCATGTCCTATTTGGTGGTGGTGGTGGTGGGTTTACACCTCCTCATCCACCAGGGAAACCGTGTTCCAGAAAGCAGAAGGGGTGGACTTTACAAGTTGCCTCGATTTTCTAGGATAGAAATGAACCCAAGAGTAGTGATTCACCTCCCTCTAGCCTGGCTACAATTTTCCACATCAACTTCAAATATTGCCTTGAATTTTTAATTTGGATCTGATTGATGCAAAATAAGTGCATCATCTCTGCCACCAGCAGGCAAGTGTCCTGGTGCTGCAGGAAAGCCTCAGAGAGGGGCATAGGGAACAGTGGGGCAGGTGTTACCTCTGCTTTTGCTCACTCTCTGAGCATCTGGCAAATGCATATTGAATAGAGGAATAAGTGGCACTACTGATGCATCCTCTTTTACTTATGGAGAGTTTTCTCAACTTGGCCTCCTGCTCACCAGCCTTGCAGCCCCGCATGGGCCCTGGCTCTGAGAGTCTGTCTGGGGATGGAGGTTTGCTTGACAAAGTCCTTTCACATGCCTGTGGCCACACTTCTCCCTAGAGCCTGGAAAACAGAGATCCACAGAGACCCTGGAATCTGCCTCCCTGGCATTCTCACTTGCTCTGTGATGATTAAAAGGAGTATTGGAACCTGCTCCAGGAGGGCAGGACATGTCTGCATCTCCAGCCCTGGCACCAAAGTACGTCCCCAGGAAACAGCTGGTAAACAAATGAATAAAGGAATAAACATGTCTCAGAATGTCATGAACTATGGATTTTTCATTCAAAGTTGCTGGAACTGAAACCAGAGAAAGGTTTCTGTCTTTTCTGCTTGGCCACCTTAACACATGACTTACTTCATAGTCTAAGATGGCTGCTGGTGCACCAGCCATCATATCCCATTTTTAGGCTGGAAGAAAGAGGAAAGGAAGAAGGATGGCATCCTAGAAGCTGCCTTCCTTGATGTCATGCACATTTCCTTAGGCAGAATTTAGTCACATGGTACATTTCACTTCATGGGAGTTTGAGGACAGTGGTCTTTTATGACAAGGGCAATTTGTTACACTAAAAAAAAACAGAATTTTTTTGGCCAGGTGAGGTAGCTCATGCCTGTAATCCTGGACTTTGGGAGGCTGAGGCGGGTTGATCACATGAGGTCAGGAATTCGATACCAGCTTGGCCAACATGCTGAATCCTCATCTCTAATAAAATTACAAAAAATAAATAAAAGCCAACCAGGCATGGTGGTGCACGCCTGTAGTCTCAGCTACTCAGGAGGCTGAGGCAGGAGAATCATTTGAACCCAGGAGGCAGGGGTTGCAGTGAGGCGAGATCATATCACTATACTCCAGCCTGGGCAACAGAGGAAGACTCCATCTCAAAAAAAAAAAAAAAGAAAGAAAAAGAAAAGAAAATCAGAACTTTAATATTAAAGAGGAGGGGAGCATGGACTTTGGGCTGAGTGGGCAGCAATGTACTACAACATGCAAAACACCCAGAGTCTGCCTTCCAAAATATCAGCTAGTTTTCTAGCCCTGGAAAATTTAGCTTTCCTTCATGATTCTATGATCAATCAACTTCTTATTGGGAGGACTAGCATCTCTGTGAGGAAATAGCCTCGGAGGCCTTTACTGAATACTGGTCCCAGCTCCCAGTATCTTGCTTGTCCTGAGGCAGAGGGAACTCAGTAAATACACCCCTCATGCAGAACCCTGGATTTCACCATGGGTCTCTGTACATGCCCAGGACGGCTTTGCTGGCGAGGCGGGGAACACAGGCAATGCCGCTGTACGGAGAAGACAAGTTGGTCTTTACCACGTGGGGGCATCAGGAGCCCTGTGGGGCACTGGGGTTGTAACTACCCGGGATGTTCTCCAAGAAATTGTGATTCGGCAGATGGAGGTGGGGCTCAGCACCTGCATTCATCTTGATATCCCCTGCAAGACAAGATCTGCAATCAGTGAAGTCTCAGCCAGAAAAATGAAGCTGCTCGAGGGGGCTGGGGGTGTACATGTTGCCCAAAGGGTCCCCCCAGTCCCGTGCTGCTCTCCATCACCTGTCTGGGTGGACACTGGTAGAATGATCATCAAAACTGTGGATGATGCAAGTGTGAGAGGGACAGCAACCCAGCGACCACAGCAGCAAGGAGAGGCTTCATCCAGCAGGCTGACATTGAACAGAAGTAGATGTGAGGTTCTGAGTTGATGCCTGAGAAGTGCAGACAATACATGCATGAAAGAAACATGTAGGAACAGTGTTTGAGCAGCATCTTCAGGGCTTTATTCAAGTCACCTCATAATGCAGCTGCCAGGAAGGATTTAATGGATACTGGGATGCGTTAATAGGGGCATATGCTTAGGAAAGCTGGAGGTGATAGGCCCATTGGAGGTGGTCCTTGCAACTCCTCCCTGGAACACTCTGCAGATGTTTATACAAAACAATCCCCTGTGATGGGACAAGCCAGCCAGTCTCCTAAGGGGCATGGCCAGGGTGGTAATGAGATGTGCTCATGTCACATGAGGGAGCACAGAAGGAGCAGGATGTGTCCGTCCATAAAGGGACGCCTCTGCGAAGGACAGTTCTTCACTGGCCCAGGAGGCAGAGGGAGGCTGGGTGCTAGATGCTTCAGGAAACATCTTGATGTTGACGTATGGACAACGGAGCTTCAGAAGAGATCAGGCCCCACGTGGTATAGGCAAATAGTGGGTTCCCTGCCACCAGAACTGCTCACCCAAAGCTGGGGGTCACCAGGCGGGAATGGTACAGAGGAGCTTCTACCCTCACACTGTTCTCAACAGACGTCAGTTACAGAGGACGTTCCCAGACAAGCATGAGAAAAGTGTGAATGACGTCTGTTGGGAAGCAACTTTCATGACACTACCAAATATATTGGACCCAAGAACTTTTTTAAGAAGGATGTTCTCTCCATGTCTCACGGCACTGGTGATTGGTGTATTTTGGGGACGCTGTATTTTCAGGGACTTAAGGATAGCATTGGGGCTAGCAGGTGGGGATTTAGGGAGCACTTCTCAACACAGGCAGGCCTGGATTCATGGGCAAGCCACCCTTCCAGTCAGTCAAGCCTACCTACGGCAAAGCGTCTACCGGATATGCTCAGAGAGAACTGTGTCTCTCTCCTGCTCCATCAAACTCCAGGAGGTTAGCAAGCACAGTTAGACCTCCAGCTCCAAGCAGAGTAGGCAGCTCATAGTTGATATTTTAAAAAATATTTGTTTAAGAAAGAATGGAAAGAAAAGGGAGGGGCAGCTGGGCACAGGGGCTCATGCCTAAAATCCTAGCACTTTGGGAGGCCAAGGCAGGTGGATCACTTGAGATCAGGGGTTCGAGACCAGCCTGGCCAACATGGTGAAACCCTGTCTCTACTGAAAATACAAAAATTAGCTGGGTGTGATGGTACATTCCTGTAATCCCAGCTACTTGGGAGGCTGAGGCAGGAGGATGGCTTGAACCCGGGAGGTGGAGGTTGCAGTGAGTGGAGATGACACCATTGTACTCCAGCCTGGGTGACACAGCAAGCTCTGTCTAAAAAGAAGGAGAGAGAGAGAGAGAGAGAGAAAGAAGAAAGAGAGAGAGAAAGAAAAGAAAAGAAAAGAAAAGGGAGGGGCATTATGCTGTGCCAGGTCTCCAAGGGCTGCAGTGTTACCAGCTCCAGTGATACTTATTATGAGTGAGGTCAGTGGGAATTTCATCCAGAAGATTCCCAAGACCTCTTTTCTATGCAGGAGAATATCCTGGAAGAGGCTTCCTCAGGGGACGGGGCTGGCTATTTGTGAATATTTTTTAACAGAGCTGTGGCATGCAGCTTTCTGTCCCACGAGAGCTTTGGCAATTTAAAGAGGCAATTGCTTCTTGGGCTCACCCTGCAAAATTGGAACTAATAGAGCCACAGACTCCATCCCAGGAGCTCTGGGGAACTGGATACAACCCAGGAAAGACTGATTGTAGACAACATCAGTATTTGTCCCATTAAAAACCGCAGTATAAAAATCAGTTACATTCTTGACAATGCTGCTCAGGTGCTCTTGGGCTAATCCCTCCTTATGAAACCAGGTCACTCCCATTCCGGCATATGGAGCTGCAAAGACCTTTGCAAAGGGGCTGGTGCAGCGGGACCCACACCCCCTGGAGCTCCGTCGTGACGATGTCTCTGGCTGACTGCATTTCGTCCGTTCTTTCCTTCCTGTGTAGCTAAGTCTTCCCGCACAGTCGCCAATGCAAATCACCCACTTATGTTCTCACACAAAATTCAATTGCCAATTTGTCTTTTTATTTCTTACACTTAAAGTGATTTGCCTTCAAATAATCTACGATGAATTGTTCATTTTACTACCACAGGAAGCAATTGGTTCATCCAGGGAGCCACTAAGTTTACAATCGTTGTCGGAGACCTTGTACTTCTCCAGCTCCCTGTGCAGCAGCTGGGACGGGGCGTGCAGTGCTTTCCCCCAATTCCTTCACCCCACCCCACCCATGGAGTTAAGAACCAGCCCTTCTTCCCCTGCCTTTGGGTGGGGCTGGGGGCGGGAGTCTGTGATAGGTTTGGATGGTGCCCTGGGATGCAGGTTCCTCTCTGGGAGTTATTAATTAGCTTTATTCACCTCACTGGCCCTGGAGTTCGGCCATAATGGAGATGGATTTGATAGTATAATCCCTCGTGGTAAATGTGAACGAGCTCCAGAGGATGGGGGATTGGCCTGAGAAGATAGGTGGCCTGCTCTGGCTTAGTGCTCCTCCTCGCCCGCATCCACACCATGCCATCGCCCCAGCCTGGGCCTGGCCCCTGCCCTCCAGGAAGGGAGACATCCTTGCTTCCTATTTGTGGGTATGAAGGCAGGAGGGTGGCCAGCTCTGAGACCACTGCCTCAGGCATTACAAGCCTCTGTTTCTCCTTTCACAGTAAACTCAGATGTTGGTTTGTCAGGCCTGCGCCATCCAAAACACCTAAAGCCTTAGAAGCAGAAGGAACCTGGCCCCATCTGCCTCTGGGCCAGCGCGGCTTAGACAGGAGGGCAGTCCTCGGCCCCGGACATGGATACCTGCCTGGGAAGGAAGGCCAATGTGTGGCTCACACTGCTCTCATCTTTCCATTCATCTTTTATCTTTGCAGCAAACGTGTGAGGCATAGTAACTGCTCTCCAAACACCTGTCGCTTCTGCTTTGTAGAGGGATGTCAGGAGGGAGGAAGTGAGGGATTTCGAGGTAGAAATAGTGTGAGGCATTCTGGGCAAGGCACGGGCTTCTTATCCACCTGTGACAGAGATCCTCAAGCCGAGAGAAGGTGTAGTATCAAAAGCACACAGTGGAATTTAATTGGCAATTAGAGATGGTGGCTTCCAGCTGGCCATCTAATGTCCTCTTTCAGAAAGAAAAAGCGGACTGTAACTCTGGAAGTATGTGACCCAGAGGAATGTGCCCAGAACCGGGAGGCCAAGAGCCAGCACGGGTTTCACATGGACACAGGAATGCTCCAGAAGCACAATGCATTATTGATTGTCATGAAAGGAGAGACTCAAGTTTTATCATAAACGTATGTCTGCCTAAAAGAACCTGACAGGGCAAATCAATAAACAAGAGGATTGCTTGTCGGAAATGACCTTTTTTATTGTTTTTGTTTTTTTAATCCAAAAAATGCTCAAAGAAAGAAGAATGAATTCCTAGTCAGGTAGGTCAGAGAAGACAGTGTAAGGTGCAGAGGGAGGCCTGGGAAGCAGGGCTGGCTGGCTGAGTTGCAAAACAAAAAATAAGCACTCTCCCCCTTCCTCCACCTGCAAGGAGGGAGCAGACACATGGCCTTCCTGTGTCACCATGGCGGACACTGCCCGGCTGTCTGGGAGGTTTTCGTGGGCCTGTGGACTTGCCTCACGGCAGGGACTCCACCCCAGAGGTGTGCAGATGCACAAAACATGCACATGCACTCAGGTAAGCAACTACCTTGGACGTTGTCCTTGGCTGGACTCCCAGAATTTTCACATCACCGTGATTTCATTGAATCTTCACAGAAACTCTATGAGATGACCGTATGCCCCCCATTTGCCAAACAGGACAACTGAGTCCATCTGTTCAACCAAGAAAGCCCTTTCTGTCACTCACCTTATGGACACCAGAGGAAGACACTGTGGGAGCAAGCCCTTCTTCATCCCAGGACGCCATGAGACACGGCACTTGGTGAAGAAAACAGGGCTAGCCTTGAGGTCCGCTCCAAGCACAACCTCAGAGCCAGGCAGCCCTGCTGGGGGCAGCGCTTCCCCCAGTGACTGGTGGGATCCTATGACCTCCTCAGTCTCAGAGGCCCACTGTGGAGAGTAGAGATGGCCATAGGTCAGCAGAGTGTGACACGAAATGAGGGACGCAGCCCAAAACCCCTGGATGGTGCCAGGCACCCAGTCACTGCCAAATCAGTCACAGCTGCTGCCATTGGTCTCACTGGCTCCTCAGGTGTTCTCTGGGTTCCTGTCCCTCAGCCTGGTCTGAAGTCCACCTTGCAGGAGACTTCCGCTGACCACCTGAGTGAAGTGTCCAGGCCCCAGGTGTAACCCAACCCCACAGCTCCACCTTCGGTCACAAATATGCTTATTTTCCCCTTGTTCATTTTCTGTCATCCCCACTCTATTTCAACTTTTATAATGAAGGAAGCTGGAAGATGCATAGCAGTTGTGATCCGTATCATTTGTCGGGTGGGTGGGTGGAAGGATGGATGGATGGATGGATGGATGGATGGAAACCTGTTTTGTGTCAGATCTCAGGCTGGAGTTATAGCTGGAAAGAAAATTGTCAAACCTATAAATGACAAAAGTGAATTTCAAGGTATGGTCAGAGTTCGGGGATTGGGGCACAGGACTAACCCAATCTGAGGGACTCAGAATGTCGGGTGGTGGTCTGGAGATGCAGAGCGAAACAGTGGGGAGGAGGGCCTGATGCTGCCCCAGGCCCACAGGTCCTCTGCCTGTGCTCTGTCAACTCTCTGCTCTGTAGAGGGTCCCGTTAACATATTTAACCAAGTTGACTTGATCTCAGACCACGCAGATCCCCTCTTCCATCATGTCACTCCAGATCGTGGCCACCGAGGACTGGAGCACAGCCAGGCACATCCAGAACCCACAGCGGGAGTGGGTTCTGCAGAGCTGTGGCAGGCATGTTCATGTTCAGCAGCATCTTCAGCCAGAAGAGGCACCAGCCTGAGGAGGCGGCAGTCCGAAAGCCTCACTGGTCTGTCACTAATGATCGTTTAATACTGTTTGGTATCAGTTTTGTGTACACACTCCCAAACAGAGTAAATTGCATGTGGGTGTTTACATTTAAGGAGAGCTTCTATGTTAGAATTGATACAACTTTAATTTCCATGCGGCTTCCACAGTAAACACGCAAATGGCTCTTTTCAGTATTACCAAGCCTTAGTTATTTTTAGGGAAGCAAAATGTTTTACTTTAGCCCCCAGACTGAATGGAATTAAAAGCAAATCCAGATGGGACCAGGACTGGAGAAACTGACGTGGACAGAGGCAGCTTGCCTCTCCTGCCTCCTTCCTCTTCCCCTGCGCCCCAGGGACCCTGACCCATGGCCAGAGCCGGATGGGGCAGCCTCTGCTCTGGATGTTTTGCAACCTGGCAGAAGTGAAGCATCCCATGTGGAATAACCGTAAGCATCGATCACTTCTGGATGAGAAGAGATCTCCTGCAATAGGGATTTAAGGCATGCATCCCCAGGGAGAAGAAACAGGACAGAAGAGGAAGCGGAAGTCTTTTCCAGCGCTTCTGAATCTGCCCCGATGAGAGGCGCATGGTGGAGAAACAGCCACTTCTGCACATACTGTCAGGACTCAGGGATCCTGCATTCTGTGCCATTTAGTTATCCAGGCTCCGATCCAGGTCTATAAACTGGAGGCAGAGGTAGAAGCTCCGATCACAAATGCAGATTGTCACAGGAGTGAAAGGAGATGATGGCCGGGACCGTCCACACCGGGACTTCTCCTCCAGGGGCAATTCTACCTCCCAGGGACAAGGAACAATACCTGGAGACGCGTGGGTCGTGTGGGTCGCGTGGGTCGTCACAGTCGGGTAGGCGCTATCAGCGTCTACAAGTGCATCCTCAGCTTCGGGAGAGGCCGGGGCTGTGGTGAGCACCAGCGGGAGAGCCCTGACAACAAAGAACTCTCTGCTCCCAAATGTCAGTGCTGCCGAGGTGGGGAATCCCTGACCTAGAGAGTGCAGTGCCACGCCCTACAGAGCCTGAAAATGGGCCACTGATGGCCAACACCAGCACGTGCCCGAACCACTGCTGGGTGCTTGAGGCCGTCAGGTGGTTGGGGCCGGTCAGAGCCCCCAGGCTGTCTCATCCTCCCAACTCCATGAGCCAGACAAAGTTCATCATGGTCTGCATGCCCTTTGAGGTAGAGAACCCTGGGGACCTGGCTCTAGCACACAGGAAGCAGCTGGCTTTCCAGATGCACCACGTGAATGTGATGATCATGGAGGTTGGTGAGCGGCAATGGCTGCCCTCGTTGTGCATGGCCTGAGGCCTTGCTCTGCATCCTGGGCACGCTGGACCCCATCTTAGACTCTCTGCATCCCTTCGAGGTGAAGACAGCAACCATCCCCACCAGTGGGGCAGGAATCCGATGCCAAGGAGGCCCCTTTGTCCAGGAAAACACAGACATGCAGGGCCCAGTGATCAGGATTTGAAGTCTCATGCCCAGCAGCAGTCCGTCCTCTCATCCACACTGCAGAGCTGCCTTTAACTAACAGCGGTGGTGATCCACCACAAAGTGAAAGAAAACAGCTCCTCCTCCCTCTTTCAGATGAAGAAACAAGTGCCCCAGGGCCTCCTCCCCACCTGTGTCTCACTCTCAGAGTGGGGGGAAGAGATGGCTAACCTTCCCAGTGAGTGGCTGGAGCCGTGCGCTTAGCCATGCCTCTGGCTTTGGCAGTTGTGCACAGCTGAACATTTTCATAGCTGGGGAAGGTGAGAGGGGCTGCTCTCCCTCAGGGCTCCTTTCCAGCCAACTCACCTCTGGGCTGGAGCCCATCTGCAGGAACAGATCCTGGCCCATGCAGGAACAAGGAGAGACACTGCCCTCCCCGGGGCACTCGCTGGACCCGCCTGAAAGGCCACCTTGTCAGAACACAGGGACTCCTAGATGGACAAGCAGCTTCATGGCTCAGCACACAGATGACTCCTCGGGGCCCACACTCAGCCACTTCTCTAGGGAGAGAAGGCTCATAGCAGAACCACCAGCTTCCACCGCAGGGGAGCTTGGAGATGGCAGGCCCAGGTTTCACTCTGCAGAGGAGGACAGTAAGCCCTGAGGGACCATGTTGGACACAAAGACCCCCGGCGGCAGCAAGCTGGTGCCACATCGCTGGGGGGCGAACATGACCTGGAGTTGAGCGACATTCCAGGAAGCTCAGCAGGCCGGGAACCAGGACCTCACACACCAGAAGGGTGGTTCCCAGTGCCCAGAGCTGCCTGCCCCTCCATCAGCCCCTGAGCTGACAGTCTTTGCTTTTTTGGGGAGTTGATCTCGTTCTCCACCTGTCAGGAGGACAGACCTCTACAGCCCAGGGCTGCATTCTTTTCTGACCACAAGAGGCGGGGTGTGGCCAGCCTTAAACCTCCAATTCAAAAACCTGGCAGGCATCTCTAAATGATGCCTCTTGCAATCAGTGGCAACACCAAGGCTGAGTGTCCTGGGGGGGCCTCAGGCAGGTGTTTCTCATAGGCTGAAAGGTGCTGGCTGCAGACACAGAATGACGGGAGGGTAGTGGCCAGCCCTGAGCGCTGGCTACCCCAAGTCCACTCTGGGAAGCACAGAGGTGACCAAAGACAATTGGAAAAGGTCTGGGTGGCAGAAACTCTGAAGAGTACATGGGGAACTGATGAGCCTGCCCTCTCTTGCCACCTTGAAAAATAAAGAAAATGAAAGGATGAAAGCAAGTTCGGGAAACACACGGATGGCTATTGTCATTTACCCACAGGTAAACGAAGGAGGGATGATGAAGCATGGCTCCTGCCACAGGAAGCTCAGAATTAGTTCAGAATGCAAAATAATAATAAAATAAACTGGGCTTATCAATGAGGCAGTCTTAAATATTACATTTTTAAAAATCAGAAGAGATTAGGCTTGGGGTCAGAAAGACCCAAATTTGGCCTCCTGCAGACTCTGAGCCTCAAATAAACAGTTTTATCTCACAAGGCTTCACTTTCTTATCTGTACAATGGGATTAATGATACTAATAGGATTGTCTGGTGGGACACAAGCCCATCTTTCCCACCAGAGAGAAAGTTTAAGAAGCTAAAATGGGGATAATGATCATGGTGTAAGGGGACACATAGGCAGATGGGGTTGAAGTGTCTTCTATTTCTTTCCCCAAAGTCCCTGCCTTGGAGGGAAGAGTACTCCAGGACACATGTCCTAAGAAAGAGCTGAATTCCCACCCCACCCCCATCAGGGCTGCAGGGAAAAGGAGAGGCAGGGAGGTGATGCATGCAAGCCACCAGTGTGACTGCAAATTTTCTAGTAGCCAGACTAAAACCGGGAGAAAGAAATAGGCAAAACTAATTGTAGTAATTTTATTTAATTCACTATATCCAAAATACTGTCACTTTGATTACAATATGTAATCAATATAAAAATATTAATGAGATATTGAACATACTTTTGTTATACTAAGTCTCCAAAATCTGATGTGTGTTTCACACTTGCAGCATATCTCAATTTGGTCAAGACAAATGACGAGTGTTCAAAGGTCCCAGGTGGCCAGTGGCCATGGTACTGGATGGCTCGGGTGTGCTGAGGAGGCGTTTGTCTTACACAGGAGCCTTCACCTGCTGAGCATCACCTCATGGAGCCCACAGTGTCGGGACCTGTTTCCTCTGTGATTTCAGTGTGGGGTGATGTAGGAAGTCCCCAGTGTCCTTGTTCTACTTAGCAAAAGTCATATAAAGTGGTTTAAAACTTTCTGTAAAACATTTAAAGTTTTTAACATATCTGCAGAGAACTTTAATGGGATTCCATAAAAATTGACAGACCTCAGAACAGGCTGGAAGAGTCGGTGTATGACCTTGGTGATTTTAATTAAATCCAAAGTGAAGAATCAAGAATTTGAGAGCTCTCTGCAGCCAGCGACTCAAAAGGGATCAGGAGCATTCAAGACAGGACCAGGTGAACAAATGGACCCCTCTCCCTGCCCGGCTGATTCAAGGGTTGGTTTGAACCCAGCTCATCCAGGTGTGCATTCAAAGAAGTCACATTTCAGGTGTGATTCCCTAATAAAGTTTATTCCACAAGGGCAGAACATAACTTCTGCACAAACCCTACTCCATCTCTGCCTCTCAGCTTAGGAAACCTACCTGCTTCATGATTTCAGAGCCTACACAAGTCATGATCATCATTCTTTAAAGCACCTGCATTTCCTGTGGGGCAGTAGTTCAGGGCAGCTAGAAGTATGTGTGCATTTGTAGGGTGGAAGCAGGAGGATGCCTAACATGGGGACTGGTTGGTGATCAGCTGTCAGCCAAATTTATGAATAACTTATTTAACTACAGATCCCAGCCTGAGTTCTAAAAGGCTGCAAACTGCTCCACCTACTCCTTCTGGTAATGTCAGTCATCGGCATCAGTCGGAAGAGCAAGGTCTAAGCCAAAGGCAGCTCCCAGCTCCAGCCGCCCAGATGCCTCCTTGGCCCAGGCAGGGATGCTTCCTGAGTTCTCTAAATCTCCTCATCACTGCCTCTTCCCAGTGCTCTTGGCCACTCACCATGAGCACTGTGCATTACAATTATGTGTGCTCTTGTATGATCTCCCCTGCCAGATTAGAAGATGTTTAAACACGGGGTCTGGCTCATTACTGTTCTATCTCCCAGAAGTTCCCATGAGCAGAAAAGACAGTCAAAAGCATATGTCGAGAGACTTAATCAGGGCATTTGACTTCCTCTGGCTCCTGGCATTGCTTTTAGCCTTAAAATCTCTGCAGTCTGGGCCAGGTCGTCTTCCTCTTTCTCCCTCCTTTTCTCTACATTTTTGACTTTGCAACTGCCACAATGGGAAGTCTCAGTCAACTGCTAGGCTCGGGGAAGATATCCTAGTTAACGGAATAAATGATTAAAGCTAACTAAAGAGTAATCAGCAAACATTTCTCTGGTGCCTATGAAAACCCTCGTTGTTGAATGTATTTCTCAATGCAGAAGTGCCCATCTGTCTTAGCGACAGTAATACAATGAGCATAAGCGACTTCTCCTCGATGGCTAAGGACCATTGTGTGATCATGATTTCTCATTGCAGGTGCTTCTCCAGGCTGTCCACTCCACCCTCAGCCATTGGTTCTTACTTCCTGCAAATTTCTCATAAAGGATTGCACGGCTTCCAGGTACCTCCAATCCTAAGTGCAAATCAACAGCTCCATTGCCCATTGCAATCCAAAACTCTAGAATGTGCCAAATTGTAGGCCGAAAAAAATCTATGAAATGTATTGCATAAAAGCCACAAAAGAGGTTGGTACATACTGTCAACTCAAACTTGTCCCCACCCCTTCCTCTTCACTTAGGGACCACACATGTATTTTATTCATGCACCAAGTGGCCATGTGATTTAGAGGAGCTGGGGACAATCCGTCCTGATTAGATAAGCCAGTCTGCTCAGCAGTGATCAGTGAAGTTCTAAAACGATTGACATGGACAACAGGAACTGGAGTTGGGTCATGAAGGGCAGTCGCCAGGGGCTCCTGGAGATTTTTCTCTACCTTAAAGGGAGGCACACATTGTTCTTTCTTTCTGCCTTGGGGCAAAGTTGTCTATGGATAAGATGCTCTGTGCAATAGCAGCCACTTTGTGGTCATGAGGGTCAGATCTGGGAACCAAAGCCAGCAGGATGACAGAGCAGAAAGCTGAAAGACTTTTGTTCTTACCCACATACTAATCACAAGATCAGCCAGCCTGGAATCTCCAGAATTTTCCATTTTGATTTAGATTGTTAAGTGAGGCTTTCTGGGACTTAACAGCTGAAATCCAGACTGATGCACAGAACTCTTACCTCCTTCTTCCCTTCAAGTAGATAGCAGTGGAAAATAAAGGGAAAAAACACAGTACAGTTAATTTTGTATTCTGAGTGGTCTGGTTCTAATTAATCATAATTTTATTTATATCTTAACTTGTTTTGTTGTTTTCTAGGGGCATTTTGCAGCCATGGCTTCCAGGACGTAGGAACTTGGCCACATTGCCTTGGGAGTCCACTTGGCTATGCCTCTGCCTTAGTCTGTTTCCCTCACCATAGAAGCTCTACACTGGGGCTTCCTCTTAACCCTTATGCCTGGATCATGTACAAGCATATCTGTCTGCTCTGCCTTTAGCCGAGATGGTAACTCCTCGGCAGCTATAAAAATCTAAACACTCCCATAGTCAACGAAACAGCAGAGTGGGAAGGCTGCCACCCGGCGGCACACCAGGAGGCTCACGCCAAAGCCTGGAGGTCTGTCCTGGCCACTCTGCTTAAATGGAATAGGTCCAAGTACAACCAGTCATAAGAAACATTCTTTCCCTTTGTTCCCTAGATTTTAAGTTTTGAAAGTTCACATGCAGTACAATTTACCTTTTTGGTTTACAATTCATGAGTTTTTCCACATGCAGAGCTTCTTGTCCACCCCCTACAGTCAGGGTGCAGAACCATTCCCACTCTCCTGTGCTCTGCCCGCCTCATCTGCAGCAGCCGTGGATTTATTCTGTGTTCCTACACTTGTGCTTTTCCAAGAATGTCACATCAATGGTATGAGAGGGTAGACAGCCCTTTGTGACTTCATTCTTTTATTTACCATAATGCATTTAGAGTTCAATTCGTGGTGGCGCGCATATCAGCACACAATCGTCTCTCTTGCTGAGTATCATTCCATCCTGTGGATGTGCCACAGTTTGCTTACCCAGTCAGTCACTGAAGGATAACTGGCATTTGTGATTATAAAGAATACTGTGTTCTGCAGTGGGCAGACCTATGCAAATGTACCCCCAAGTCTGAGGAAGCTCAAAGGCCAAAGAGGCTGACAAATCCAGTGTCTCAGAAAGAAAATGTAATAGCGGCTTACAAACACAAGTCACATCTGTATTTCAGGTGGCGTTAAGAAGAGACGGTGGATCCCTGCGCCATGACCTCCCAGACAGAGGGCTTAGAGACCACAGGAAAGGAACACAGAGGACACTTGGAGTTGACCGACTCCTAGCGCCTATCGTACCAAGGCAAGAATGCTATGTGAATCTGCCTAAGGGCAGGGTTAATGGTCAAGATTGTTTTGACCTAAGGGCAGAATTTAAGGTAAGTGCATGCTTCTCCACAAAGAACAGTAGATGAAATAGAAATCTCAGAGGCATTCCAAGAACTAGGGTGAATCACAAGTCAATGTGCAGATTAACATCCAAGAGGGAGCTGCTTCAGCCTCCAGGTACTGCTTTAAACACTCATGGACAATTCTATGTGAACATCAGTTTTATTTCTTTAGGGTAATACCAAGGAGTTAAAGTCCTGGGGGACAAAGTTACTGTATGTATAACTTTTTACAAAACTGCCAAATGGCCTTTAGAGTGGCCAGACTCTCTCTTTTGCATTCTCAACTGCAATAAACAAGCATCCTTGTTGCCACATCATCACCAACACTTAGTATTATTGATATTTTTAATTTTGTCCATTCTACTAGGTGTTAACGGCATCTCATCATGGTTATGAATTTTTTATTTCGATAGTTTTTGGGGTACATGAATAAGTTTTTTAATGGTGGCTTCTGAGATTTGGTGTGCCTGTCACCTGAGCAGTGTACAGTGGACCCAATATGTAGTCTTTTATCCCTCATTCCCCTCCCAACCTTCCCCACTAGTCCTTAAGGTCCATTATATCATTCTTATGTCTTTGCATCCTCATAGCTTAGCTCCCCCTTTAAGTGAGAATATGACATTTGGTTTTCCATTCCGGAGTTATTTCATTTAGAATAATGGCCTCCAGCTCTATCCAAGTTGCTGCAAAGGCCATTACTGCATTCCTTTTTATGGCTGAGTAATATCCATGGTGTATATATTGGTGTGTATATACCACATTTTCTTTATCCACTCATTGGTTAATGGACATTTAGGTTGATTTCATACTTTTGCAATTGTGCATTGTGCCACTATAAACATGCATGTGCATGTGTCTTTTTCATAGAATGACTTCTTTTCCCCTGGGTAGATACCCAGTAGTGAGATTGCTGGATCAAATGGTAGCTCTACATTTAGTCCTTTAACGAACCTCCTCACTGTTTTCTATGGTGATTGTACTAGTTTGCATTCCCCCCAGCAGATTGGCATTCCTCTACTGCTCATGATATTGGGCATCTCATTGCATGCCTTTTTGTAGATCTTCTGTAGCTCTTCTCCGGTGAAGCATCTGTTCAGATGTCCTCCCAAGACAATGACCTTCTCATTCTCTAGCACCCTTCTTTACTCCACCTGCAATTAAAATCCCTGGTGGTGATCTGGACTCCCTTACCCTAGAGTTTAGCCAAGGCCCCTATGCAGGATTTCTATAACTTTACTTTCATTTTTCTATGGTTGGGCCCTGGAGATGACATGTAGATCCCAATGGTAAAATCCAGTCCAGTAAAAAGGATTCCTTGAATGTATCTTGAGATTTCTGCAGTGCCAGGGTGGGTGCTGCCACTAGAAGGACACCCTGGGACCACCAGGAGAGGACAAGGTCACCGATGAGACCGACAAGGTGGCCAGCAGCAACTTTCTAGAGCTAGGGGCGAAGGTTTCAGGTCAGGCTCACTCCCTGACCACACACCCTGGGCTGGTCACGCAATCTGGGACCAAGGTTGTCATGGTGATGGGAAGGATACCTGGGCCGTCACTGTGAAAAGCTTTCTGTGGGAGGAGGCTGTGGTTTTTGTCTTCTTAACCTGCATATGCCAAATTGCTCTGGCTTTAGGAAAGCTTGCTGCCTGCATGATGGGGTGGCAGGGGAAGTGATTTTTTTAAAATACTAAAACTGATTACATCTGCTTATTCATCTTAGGAAAGTGGATGAATTAATTTCAGCTGTGGATTTTTTCAGTTTAGGAAAAATTGTAAATGGACCTTTTAGCTATGAAAGGGAAAGACCCATCGACATTCGCCATGGGAGAGGTTAAGACAGATGAGAGTGAAATTGCTCTGCCTAAAAAGTAATGCAAAAGTTCAGGTACCAGTGGCCTCCTGAAAGAAACGGGCAGGCATCCTGGAGCTCCAGTGGAGAAGACTGCAGGCACGTCTTGCTAGAGAGACTGAAGGCCAGTCCCCCAGCAAGGTATCAGCAGGGCAGGGAGGGCCTGGAGGAAGGGGGCGGGGCCAGGGAAGCATCCTGGGGCAGACGCAGATGCCCAAGAAATGGGACTGACAGCGACACATGGTGCTCCTCGCATGGCTTCAGTCACCCAATGCTACCCACAAACCACATTCCATGGCCTGTGCTCCCACATACACAAGAGTCACAGGTTCCAGGGATTAGGATGTGGACATCTTTGGGAGCCATTATTCTGCCGACCACACCTAGTGACAGGAATGTCTTAGAAAATGGCAGAAACATAATGCATAACTGACAGGGCATTCCTGGGGAAGGATGGTCATATTTGGTCAAAAGGTCCATTCCAGACCAATAATCCTACAGTCCAGGGAGGAAATGATGTATTTCCATGGTTCCAGCGAGACCCCAAGCTTTATATGAGGCTGGAGTCTCTTCACGGGACCCCCAGGACCTTGTGCCCTCAAGGCCTTGAGGGGCAATGGTGGGACTGTGCTGAGTAGAAGAGCCCCCCTGACAGGGCATCTGATGCAGGAGAGAAGATGAGGAGGACCCAGGAGCAGGCAGAGACGGAGACCAGACGTGACTGCTGGCCAGCCCTGTTTAGGAATTCTCAGAAATGCTGGTCCACCCCACAGCTGTGCAACACAGAGGCCTGAGCCACAGGTTCCTGGGTGTTAAAGAAAGGGAGGCCGCAGAGGGCAGGCAGACGGGCCATCACCATGGAAATGGGCACCATAGTAACCGATTCGCCTAAGAGCCTTGAATTAGCCCGGCTTTGCCTCTCCACCCTCAACGTCCCTCTGCAGACACTAGCTTTGTCCACACTGGCCGTCTTCTGTGAGTGAAGCAGCACTCTTCATGATTACACACACCGGGCCAGTTCCAGGGAGAGCCTCCTGCGGACCAGAGCGGGGGTTTGGCACCAATCACTAAATAAACAGCTCTCCCTTAAGGGCCTTTCCGAAATCACACACGCCTCCAGGAACCGGTCATACAGCAGCTTGTTACACAGGGAACCAAGCACAGGAGATTAAGCCCCCGCCCTGTCTCACACACCCAGAGGCAGCAGTGCCAGGAGGCTGGCCAAAAGCCTGGCTCCAACCACAGTTCTTCTCGTCCCACCAAGCTGACCATGGTCAGGACGGCAGAGGAGGCTCCAAATTCCCTATGGATGCCATGCTTCCAGACGAGTGGAAGGAGATCGTGTCCATCTGCAGTCATCGCTGCCTGGCAGATGCCTCGCATGATGGATGGCATGTGCCAGCTCAATCTCTGTGTGCATCGCTGGAGGAAACTTAATTGCTGAGAGAATTGTCAGAAAGGATTGTGGGTGTGTCGCGGGGGTGTACGTTAAAGGCAAATCGAAAGGGAAAGAAGCATTGCTTTAGAATAAAATGCTCTCCCATTATAATTTGTAATATTTCCCCGAGAAACAATCTTCCTAATTTTTTTTAACTGAGATTTTAGGAATCAATCTCAGTCAGGTAACCAGGCAGCTCTTGGCAAATAAGATGCATAAAGAGTACACATTTCTAATATCCAAAGACAAGAATGCAATTTGAAATCTCCCATGAGGGCAGGCCCCGAGCCACAATGCATTTCAGTTTTGGAAAAGCAGACGTGTTTGAAAGGGACTCCATCATACACTGAGGGTGCAAGATGCAGGGTGCTCGGGGTTGGGGGGTAGGGTAGAGCAGGGAGATGGTGGCGGCAGAGCCATCCCGGCAGCTGAGACCCAGAAGCAAAGACACTGCCCCTGAGTGGCCGTGGGACCCACTGTCTGGTTATTTCACAGGCCGGGCTGCAAAACTCAGCCCAACACTGCTGGAGTGACAGCTATCGGCAAAGGTTCTTTGTCATCTTCAGATAAAATAGGATTGACAAGAGCCTGGTCATGTGTCCAGAGGACAGGGAGGTGGCAGCGAGGCTCATGAGGAAGTGAGAGGTGCTGGGGTTCCAGAGGCCCTTCCTGCCTAGAAGCGGGACCATGTACACAGCTCAGCACATGGAATGGGAGCTCCCTGCACCCACACACTGAGCTGCCAAGGTCTCCATGATCTGATGAAAGTCCAACACTGGGTATTCCCTTCAGGTCTGGTTTCTTCAGGTTTCGTGCTGCCCACTGCAGGGCAGGGTCCTCAGCACCCCGCGAAGTCTCCCGCTGCAGCCACACATGTGGCACAGGCCACCCCAGTCTCCCAGAGTCTGCTCAGGTGTGTACAGGGTGGGCTGGCTGCCAGGTCCCCCCAGTTCTCCTGTCATTCATGCCTGCACTGTTCCTGGAAGTCCGGCACCCTGAGGCATGGACACTCTTCTGAGGCCTGGGTCCTGGGACCTGGGGCCGTTCCCCCTCACATGCCCCGAGGCTTACTCCTGCTCCCTCCCTGTCCCTCTAGAGGGGCTTCTGGTCACCCCACCAAGGACACGCGGCCTCCTTCCCTGCGACACTTACCGAATGAAGGGCCTGCACCGCTGGCCTCAGAGGCAGAAACGCTGTGAGGCACACACCGTTTGGTTCCAGTTTTACGACAAGGAGTGGAGAATCAGCAAGTCCTCATGCAGCAGAGCCAGGAGCAAAGGCCTCGTGGCTCCTCCATACCCCACACCTTAATGCCCGCTGGTTCCTGATAGCGGCAGTGACAAATGGCCACGCACAGCACCACTGAGTCTCATGCTGCTCCGAGGTCAGGACTCCCACACGGGGCTCTCTGGGCTCAAATCAGGCCTTCCACAGGACTGGCTGCTGCGTGGGGCTGCAGGGGAGGGTCCATCATCCTGCACTCCTGCATAGAGGCTGCTGCGTTCCGTGGCCCCTTCTTCCATCCTCAAAGCCAGTAAGGGAAAGTGGAGTCTTTCTCAAACAGAATCACCATAAAGACCCCTGTGAGGACAGCAGGTCACCTGAACAACCCAGCACCACCTCCACCTTCCAAGATCCTCAACTTAACCCACATCTGCACAGCCCCTTTCACCAGGGAGGTGGCACATTCGCAGCTTCCAGGGATCAGGATGTGGACATCTTTGGGAGCCGTTATTCTGCCTACCACACCTAATGACACAAATGTCTTAGAAAATGGCCATGTGCATAGCTGACAGGGAGTTCCTGGAGAAGGATGGTCATATTTGGTCAAAAGGTTCATTCCAGATCAATAATCCTACAGCCCAGAAAGGAAACGATGTGTTCCATGGATCCAGCCAAACCCTGAGCCCATGAGGCTGCAGTCTCTTCACAGGATCCCCAGGACCCCGCACCCTCAAGTGCAGCAGCCTCTAAGCAGGAGTGAGGACCCCGAGGCCCTCAAGGCCTGGAGGAGCAATCGTGGGCTTGTGCTGATCCAGGCCCTGACAATAGTCTCCACTGCACCTCGGACCCCCAGGCCTTCCCTGAAATATCAAGGTCAACTCTCCATCATCACGCAGGAAAATCCTGTCCCAAGGTGACCATGGACAGCCTCCTAAGTCTCCCCACTCAGCTCAGAGCTTGGTAGGCTGACTGGGCCAGGAATCTGCCAATGAAAAGATCGTCTAACAGCAGCTGGCTGAAGTTTTTAAAAAGTGTGCAGGTGAGGACTTTGGGCTGTCACTGGGGAGTTCCAAGGACAAACCTGGGCATCTCAGTGACAGCTTGATCTCCCGGCTCAAAAGATATACCCGCATTCTGTTTCTACCTCTTCACAGGTGAGCTTCATTCTCAGGCCTACCTAGTGACCTGGACCAGGCTGACATCTCCCAGGTAGACCCCAATTAAGAAAACAAAACACAAACACATGTGTCTCTCCTTCCAGGATGCAAGCAAAACTCTAATCATGTCTCATTGGCTCAGATGTGGTCACATGATCACTGCTGACCAAGTACAGCATCCAGCAAGGATGCTCTGATCACCTGTCCTCACTCACCTGCTCATTCCTGGGATAAAATGGCATCAGCTGCATAAGAAGCACGTGGGCTGAGCGGGAGCTGGTAGCTCTCCAAGGAAACCTATTCCTACAAGAAAAAGACTAGAGGTAAAGGGAGAAAACCCTCCCAAATCCTTCCTCCCCCTGATGTCGAATCTCTCGTAAAGTAGTCTGCATCCAGCAGCCCGAATGCAAAGTGTGGCGGTCAGGCATGAGTGAAACGTGGTATCACTGCATCAAAGCATCCCGGAAGTCTTTTTCAGCCCTGGGCTGAGGTCAGGGTCAGCACAGAGTGACTTCATCTCGCAGGAGACACAGTGTCAGGACATCAACTAGGGCCCGATTTCTCCAGGGGTTCGCTCGGGGTGAGGAAGTCAAGGTCTGTGGGTGAAACGTGCTGGCCTTTGCCTCCCACCAGCAATCTTGTCTGCACCAAAATACTCCTTCTTGATCTAGTGGTTGATCTGGAAAAGCTGTGTTGGGTCTTGGTAAAGGGCTGATTTCCCATGCACATAGTAATGGGGAATTTTGATAGTGTAGCTAATCCATGAATGTTAAAAGTAAAATATGTTTGATCAATGAAGTATTTGTTTTCAGCAGAATAGTCCTGGGTTCAGCCCTACCTGCTCTCACTGCTTAATTACTGTCATCAGACTGGTTTCCAGAAGAATAAGGGTATTTTGATGCGCATCGATCTGGCATCATGGTCACAGGCATTCAGAGATAAGTAGCCACATGTCGCCTTTCTAGTCTGTATCGGGAACATGTCAGAACCATCGATGTGAAACCACCTCATATGGATAAGCTGGTGAGCTAAAAATGCCCGTGATGGCATGATTGATTATTGCATATTAACTAAGGTTATTAGAACAGGAAAATATGAGTCTTTCACTGCCCCCTCATAGCACTCAATTTAACAATCCATCTTCATTTCCCTTGTGTTTCTTCTTCTTCTGGTTCTGTTTTTTTTTTCTTATTTTCAATTAATTACAGTCAGTTAGATGATGAACAAAATGATTTTCATGGTGTACGTGAAGAGACCTGCTCTTGGGGAGACTGTCTCAATTCAAAAATGTTGCAGGTTAGTTCTGGAAGATTTAGTTTCTGCTGGCAGGAACCTGGGACCTTGAAAGAAGGAGCCAAGAGCCATCACAAGCATATCCCCGAGGCATTCAAACTGGAGACAAAAAGAGCGCTGCTCTGGCTCACTCTACGATGCTGGTTTCTGAGCACAGGTGTCCTTCATGTCCTTGGACTGGACAACAGGGAAGGGAGGGGGGCTGGGTCCCACTTGGTTTTAGCAGGGAAGGTCATATTCTAGGTTGCCTGTTTCTAGACATTTCTCTCAGTTTGTGGGATGGAATTTTCTGGGCCCTGGAGGAAAGTGATGAAGTCAAACTCAAAACTGCTGAGTAAGTGGAGGGCGAGAGGGGCCCCAGTTCCATGGCATCGGTGTCTCCAAATTATTTTGATTTGTTCTGTGTTTCCCTGGTTATATTTTCTCTAATGTAGCTCCATCCTATATTCTAGGAATATTCCCTTGAAACAAAATAGGGAAAATCCACTGAAACCTCACAGCGGATTCATTGTTTCTTTCAGTTCACTTTTATTGGGCCCCTACTGTATGCACAGAGCTGCAGGAGGGGCTGTGGACATGGAGAGGGTCCCAAGGGACCTGTTCCCCACATGGAGCAGCAGATATGGGGACAGGCCCTGGAAGAAGACTCTCTGACCTTGAATCTGAGTTGGTCATTTGACACCTCAGATATGCTTTGGCTGTGTCCCCACCCAAGTCTCATCTTCAATTGTAGCTTGCATAATCACCATGTGTCACGAAAAGGACACAGTCGGAGGTAATAAAATCATGAGGGTGGGTTTTTCTCATGCCGTCCTCATGATAGTGAATAAGTCTCACAAGATCTGATCATATTATTCACACGATAGTGATAGTGAATAAGTCTCACAAGATCTGACGCCCTGTCTTGCCTGCCGCCATGTAGGACATGCCTCTGCTCCTCATTTGCCTTCCACCATGACTGTGAGGCCTCCCCTGCCATGTGGAACTGTGAGTCCATTAAGCCTCTTTTTCTTTACAAATTAGCCAGTCTTGGTATTTCTTCATAGCCATATGAAAATGGACTGATACAGCCTCCAAGCCTCCATTTCCTTCTGTGGAGAGTGGAGGTAGGGACGGTGCATGTTGTCATGGCTGTGCAGGTTAAATGAGATCATCTTGCATTTGAAAAGCCCAGGATAGCAGCTTACCCCTGCTGGCTGCTCAATAAAGATCGTCTGGGAATGCTATTCAGGGAAGAAGAGCCCCATCCCGATGACACCAATGTGAAGCAGGAAGGGGTTAGAGCCACAAGCAGAGCACTGGCAATAAATCTGCAGTTCCCAAAATGTGACCAGCAGCAGCTGCATCACCAGGGAATGTGCTGGAAATGCAAAGTCTCAGACTTCACCTGGACTTGCTGACTCAGAAGCTCTGGTTGGGAGTGAGGGGAGGCAGCTCTGTGTTCACTGCCCTCTGGGGTATTCTGATGCTGGCCCAAGCTTGGCAGCTGCTGTGCTCACCTCCTGAAGCTGGAGACTGGAAGGAGAGAGCATTTGCTGCTGGGAGACCCTGCAGGGTTCCCTGAAGGAGGTAGCCAGGGGTCAGAGTGAGAGGGGGCTTGGCAGTTCAGAGAGAGAGAAATAAATGTGTAAACGTTAGGTTTGTCTCTGAGTTTCCAGTGTTTCTGCATCGAGATTGTTGGGTGTCAGGACTTTCCTTGAGCCCTTCTCATCCCAATAGGCTGTGGAATGGTACTGAGCACTGTGAGGTCCTCTGGGGCAGCCACCCTTGTCTGTCTTTCCTGTAGAGCTGGAAACTCCTGGTGGCCGGGGCCAGAGAGTATGGCAGTTCTGTGACAAATTAGCTGAATTTAGCAGCGTGGGCAACACAAATGTGTTAACTTACATTTCTGTAGGTCAGAAGTCAGACATGGGTCTCCCTGGGCCCAAATCAACATGTCTTCAGGGCTGCTTTCTTTCTGGAAGCTCAAGGGGAGAATTCATTTCCTCACCCTTAGCAGCTTCCAGAGCCCCCTTCCTCCACCTTCAAAGCCAGCACTGTGTACCTCTCTTTGCTGTTCCCCACAGTTCCATCCCTCTGACCCCTCTGACCCTACCTCTCTTCTGCCTCCTGCCTATGAGAACCATGGAGATCATGATGGATCCACCTGGATAACCGAGTATAGCCTCCACCTCCAGGTCAGCTGCTTAGCAAGCTCAATCCCATCTGCAGCCTCAATTCTCCTTTATCATGTAAGGCACATACTCAGTTCACAAGTTCCAGTGATTAGGACATGGACACCTTTAGGTGCATCATTCTGTCCATGTTCCTCTCCATCTGTCAGCCTGGGGCCCCATCAGTGTAGGGTGGTGGCTAAGAGTGAGCATTTGAGAGTCAGATCCATCTGAGCTCAGTTTATGGTCCCCTGCTTTTTCCTGTGTGGCCTTAAACTCTGTGGCCTCATCTGCAAACCAGCAATGATGGTGGTACCTACAGCACAGGACCTTATGCCAAACTTTTGCAATGCACTTGTCACTGTGTTACTGTGACAGTTGGAAGGAAAATTAGAACTTGCCTGCTCTGACCCCACCTCCTATACCCACCATCTCTCTGTCACCTCTGGCAGATGGTTTGGTGGTGCAGACTGTCTCCTGGCCAGCAGTTTCTCCCCACCCTCTGGCCACACTGACCATGCTGCTTGAGAAGACAGCCTGGCACCATTGCTAAGCCATGTGGAGTGGCTGTAGCTGACCACACACTGCGCCCCAGGTTGGGCCATGATGGACTGGAGCCAACTGGTGGATCCCAGACCGCTGACCAAATACTTGTGTCCTGGATGGGATCCTATCCACCCCGCCAGGGAAGCACATGTCTGGAGCCCACACACCATGTCTCCAGAGCCTGAGTTGGCCACAGGCACAATGGAGAGCCTTTGGATGAAGCTGATGTTGAAACATATGGGAGAAAGACAACAGGAGCTCAATCGTGTTTTTAAAGACCATTGTTCCAGCCTCTAGATCCAGCCTTGCCTGAAGGCAGCCCTACCAGTAGACATTTATGTAGATGACCCAGAGACCATGGATTCTCTTAAGGACTCTGGTCTTTTGCCTCTATTCAATCTTCTCCAAAAATGGCACATCTCCTGTGGACAAGATTGAAGGAGATACCTCCTAGTCAAGGAAGGCTGTGTCCATGTGGCTGCAGCTCACTTCCTAAAACTTCTTTCCTCCAAAGCAAAAGAAAACAAACCCTAGCTCATTTGTTTCACAGGAACTTACAAAGTGCCCTCCTCCTCTTCTGTTCTGAAGCTCTCAAATATTTTTAAATCATTGTCTTTCCTCTTGGCCTCCTCTTATCTGTCTTCACATGACCAGTTTCTTTACCTAGACCCTACATAACGTGGCTTGTAGATCTCCCATCACCACAGTCAAACTCCTCCAAATGCCACTTTTCCAACGTTTTTAAAAAATTCTGAAGTCCCCAGCAACATTGGCTGGCACATAAACCCACTCTGGATGTGGCTAGATGGAGCTGATTCCAGTGACATGTCGTGTCTGTTGATATCTGGCTGCATCTTAATGTAAAGCCGTGGTTCAGATTGTCAGAATGTCCAGGTGGGAAGGTACCCTGTTCAAGAGGGCTCTGCACCTATGATTTTACATGACTCATGCCTGCTACTGATGGCTCTTGACACCATTGGGAACCACCAGTGGGAACAGACATGCAGTTATGCAGCCACATCCTTTCTTTCCAGTGCTCCTGGCCAGCCTCAGACAGGGACCCAGCCCTGAGTTGACACAGTGGATGGTCAGCAAGGTGTCAGCTTGTATTTCTCAAAGTAAGGCTGAAATGGTTAGGCTTTCTGTCCCCACCCAAATCTCATCTTGAATTATAATCCCCCCCCGTCTAGGGCAGGACCTAGTGGGAGGTGATTGGATCATAGGGGGGTTCCCCCGCACTGTTCTCACGATAGTGAGTTTTCAAGAGATCTGATGGTTTCATAAGTGGCTCTTTCCTCTTCACTCGTACACACTTCTCTTGCCTGCCACCATGTAAGACATACCTCTTCCCCTTCTGCCAAGATTGTAAGTTTCCTGAGGCATCCCCCATGCTATGGAACTGTTAGTCTTTTATTGATAAATTACCCAATCTTGGGTATCTTATAGCAGTGTGAAAATGGAATAACACAAAGGCCGTCTCACCACCTCTTGCTTACATGGGCCATTGCTTTGGACTTGCCATCAGGGCCCAGTGACCCTGGATGGGCATCCCTTGGACCACCCCTCACACTGCCCAGGCCGGACAGGACATGGGCCTGGAAAGGCCTAGCTTCCTCTCTGCACAGCGGCTAGGCTTATGAGCTCTGAATGGTGCAGGCCTCCAAGAGCCTCCATTCAGCCCTCAATAATGAGAAGGGGAGAAGAGCCATCTCTCAGCCCATGGTCAGAAGGAAGTGGGCTTCATATGCATTTGCACAGCTCCTCTCAATCTGATCTGACAGTCCCTTTGCCATATCTCCGCTGCATCAGGGAGTTGCACTGGACTTCCAACAAGGAAGAGAGGTGGCCTTATCCCCATTTCACAGATAAGGAAACTGAGCGTCAAGGAATGTACAAGCAGCAGGTTCCAAATTCCAGAACTCAGCTGCGTGTCTTCCAGGCTTCCAAGGCTGTGCTCTCACACACCCTGCAGAATCTGCCTTGCAGATAAAGGGACTGGGGCTCAGCAGCTTGCCCAGCTTCCACGGCTGAGAAGTGATGAACACAGAGCTGAAATTCCACTGCTTCCCATTCCAGGCTCTTGCTGCTCTAAGATGCCTCCTCCTCAGTGTCCAAAGCAGATGGAGCAGCCTCTGATCAGATGGCACCACGTGCTGTATTACAATGCAGAAAAGTCTTCCCTCCCTTCTTGGGGCCAGTGTCTTGCCTCCTCCCACTGAGGTAGGGCTTGGATAAGTAGCTTGTTCAGGCCAATGGAACATAAGCAGAAACAACATGCCAGTTCTGAGCCAAGCCCTAGCCGGCATCTGGTGCTTCCTCATGGCCTGTCATGTTTCTATGGTTACCACAAGAAACCATGCCCTGGATAGCCACTAGTTCAAGGATAATGGGAGGCTCATGGAGCAGAACCCAACCCAAATCACAGCCTGGAGCCTGGAACCTGGAGCCAGGAGCTGGGAGTCCGGAGTCCAGCATTAACCCAGCCATGGTGCCTTGCAGCTCTCTTATTGGCTCATAAGTGATAAATACCCATTGTTTTCAGCCTCTGGTTTGTGGAGGGATTTGTTACTCAGCATTATTACAGCACTGCTAACTGATACAGATGGATCTAAACTTGGATGATTAACAAATATGAAATCTATCTTAAGAATAGCATATTATTCTCTGATCCAGAAAGAATGCACAACATAAAATCCAAAATAGATGGCCCCATGCTAACTGAAACCAATATTTAAGCTAGCTATTTACAATTTAAAAGGAAATTTAAATTTGGGATGGGACGGGAGTTTTTCATTTGTGGTGTTTTGAATGGAAACATCAGGATCTCCACAAATGTGCTTCTCACTTTTTAAAGGCTTTTGTTTATATTTAACACTAAACTGGTGCTAGAGTGAAACATCAATTGACAATCTGATACAGTCAATGAAGAACGACCAACTTGCATGCAAATCCATGTACAAACACGGGCCTTCCATTCAGTCAGTCTCAATTGAAAAGTGCCTTTTCAAAATTCACTCTAACATGTGGATTGCACTTATTTATGGGTGACAGCTAATTTGCTTTCTTCCTGTAATAAAATAATTAAAATATTTTGCTCTCCAAGTTGTATTTTTTTCAGGATAATCCTTTCATTAAAAGTCATTTAATATCCTTCTGTTCTCTTATCTGCTACATTTCAACTTTTGTGTTTTCTCTGCTCTCGTTGTCTTCTGTCATATTTCTCATTAAATTTCCTCTTCTTGTTCTTTTGTTATGATGGCTTATTTTCTGCCCTAAAACAAGCTTTGAACTTAAAAACCTGAAAAGCATTTTATTTGGAATAAAAGAATCTGCAGTGTCACGCATTTGTCAGCTAATGTGTTCCTTCCCATACTTTGTTTTAAATTTTCAGCGTGATTGTTTATGAACGAAGCCTTTGGTTTCTCTAAGGCTGGTTTGGTCTTTCTACCCATTCTTCACAGAAAATCTTCTGATAACATAATCATCGCCGTAGCGACCGGAGGCAATGTCATAAACAGGATTATGACTTCAAGAGCCCAGATTTGCATCTCACACCCACTACTTACCCGCCAGGCGCCTCTGTGGATGCCACTCCACAGCCTCGTGTGTTAAGAGGTGCAGAAGAGCTGCCTGATTGGATCCCAAGCTGAGAACCAGGAGCCCGGGGGACGTCATGGCGAAATCTGAACCTGATGTGGCCCTGTCAGCATTGGACGCACGCTCAGAGCAAAACAGCCTGCTCTTCAATGTATTTAGTTTAGTTCCATTGTCCTGCCTGCCCCTCCCACCCCTCCCACCACTGAGGAATGGTATTCAGAAGCACAGGTGAGTGCTTTGCAGGTGCCAGGTGTGTGATTTAATTCTGGGTTCCTCAATCTAGTAAAAGCTTGGGAAGAACTGATCAGAGAACCGATAGGCTTCTAGGACAAGAGAAAGACCGTGGCTCTCATTCAGGTGCAGCCAGGAGGGCTCTGGGGATGGAAAGCAGCACTGAGTCCAAACCTGGTGTGATGCCCACCTGGGTTTGCACTCCTCCTTTAGCCTTTGACAAGTTACTTAACTGAGTAAATCCTCTGTTTCCACCACGATAAAGGAAAGATTGTGTGTGACTATTATGTTTTTATTCCAGATTGAACCACTCAGTGTATTTACAAGGTCAGTAAAGGAAGCACAGGGAAGGTAGTGTGGGCTGGTGCTGCACTCGTGAACTCCACAGACACCTTAGGGGTTGCCAGGGTATTATCTGGGTCTTCTAGGCATCCCAGTGGTTTGGTGGGTGATTGTTCACCCATTTTACAGATGGCAAAACTGAAGCTTATGGAGTGCCCTGTGATGCTCCAGATCACAGAGCCAAAAGGTGCAGAGTGATGGCTCAGACACAGGCCTTCCAGCTCAAGCTCTGTGTTCTGGGCAGAAAGTCAGTGTGACCCTCAAGGATGGGGCAGCTGTGTGAGGACAGGATAGGCCCATTCTGGAAGGCTCACTGGCTAGGGGAAAGAGGGTACAGGGAAAATAATTCCCTTTCATCCATCCGTTTCCACTATTGCTTCTAAACTTCCCTTCCACCCCCGGCTTCTTCCCTTTCTTCTCCTCGGGACTCAGCGGCACAGACAGTGGGGCTGCCATCTCTTCCTGCCCACTCCGCCATGGCTGGGGGCGGATTCTCTCCACTCTACACAGAATTCCAGAACTATCTTTGGATCTGCTTCACAACAATAATCCCCACAGCCTGAAAACATGCAAAATAAAAATAAGTTAATCACCCCTCAGCATTTTACGGTACATTTGTAATTTTTTACTTAAACGTTTAATATCATAAAACAAGCTTGGCTCATGGAGAAAAACTGTTGATTTCATCTGAAGAAATTGCTCTCTTTTAAGTGAAAGTAAATACTCTTTAGGGCATCCACAGAGAGGAAATGAAGATGAAGGAAACTGGTCTCAAGTTAGCCAAATCTGGCAATTATTCTTTCAAAGGCAGCAATGTGTCACAGCAGAATGTGACAATTCCCTAAAGTGTCTGCTGGTGAGACTGATTAACTAGCAAAAGCAAAGATATTGTTTCCCCAAATGACCTTTGAGTTACTAACCACCTGTGAGTGAAGACCACAGAAGGAGAGGGACCTGGGAGGCTCAGGGGTCCAGATCAGCTCTGAGAAGGACCTGTCTGTCACCTTTCCTCAAGGTTCTGTTATTTTGAATGGCAAACCACCATCACCTTCAAGCCCTGGCCTTGTTCTCTGATTGGCCACTCTTGGAGAGAGATGGGCTGCCCATTAAGACCCATTGTTCTGACTCTGAAATGAAGGAAAATGAACCAATTAACATCTTGGCAATGGGCAGAATTAATCACGCTTGACCGTTTTTATTTAAGTTCTTCCCCCAAATGCAGCACTGAAAGGCATTTATTAGTTCACACAAAGAGCATGTCTGAACACCAAACATTCAATTATTCCAATGTTGACTGTTGTGAAAACTGCAAAAGAAAATACACATTCAACAGACACATTCTGAAAGGTCTTATAAAAATGAGGCTATTTTCGCAGTTTCTAAGGCATATCCTATAATTTTGTTTTTTAATCATTGCAACCTACTGGATTCAATATTAAATTCTTATTTCTGCCTCTCCAAACCCTTATCATAGTCTTCTGGCCTAGGTAGCCCTTGCATTCAGCTTTGCAATGTCTTACCTCCACTGTCAGCAAATTAGGTGGCACCTCAGATCAGGTTAAGGAGAAATGACACATGAGATTTGTAGACTGTTTTCCTCTCTCCTATGACCATAGTGGTCAAGGGATGGCACTGATAACCTGATTAATGGCCTCCTTGTTCCCCTGTCCCATTGACTCCGGGCTCAGTCAAGTGGCTTTCTTTGGCCAGTGGATGTTAGCAAATGTGACCCAAGCCGAGTTCTGAAAAGATATTCACTCTCTTTGACCTCTGCAACCACTGTGAGAACATATTCAGGGTAGCTTGCCAGAAAAAAAATCTAAAAGATATCTAGAGGAGAATGCTCTGGCCTCCAGAACCTCCTTGAACCCAGCAGCCCCCACCCAGCATGCAGCTGACTGCAGCACAGTGAGCCACCCCGGTAGAGTCGGCTGAGCCTGGCTCAGATCAGCAGAACTGCCCAGCCAACCCAAAACTCAAAGAAAAATAGTGAATGGTAGTTCTTTCAAGCCATTTAGTGCTGGAATAATTTGTTACATGGCACTCTTGAGGCAATAGGTAGCTGATACAAACTTAACCCCAGTTGCCATTCATTAAGCACATGTTATGTGTCAGGGATGACGCCTGACACTTTACAGACTCAACTCTGATTTGCCCAATGATGCCTGCATACAGGTGTCATTATTCCCATTTTTATGGATAATGGTACATGCCTTACACAGTAGAGTTTAGTTAACATGTGAGAGGCTGTGTTTGGACCCACAGCGTCTCCTCCTCCCTCCAGTCACTTGCCTCCACCTTGACAGGCTTCTCTGAATCCCTGGCTCTGGTGCCCGGCTCTGAGCATAAACAGGTTATCACGTGAATACCAACAATCTCATGTTGACAGGGAAGGACTAAGCCATGCCACGTGGCTGGCCCTGGAAATGCTATATGGGCATGAGCTAAACCTACCTTCAATGTCTAAAAGCAAACAGGGGCCAGAAGTTCCTAGCTGCAGCCACTCATCAGCATTTTATCCTCCCAGCTCACCCACTCATTACACCGTGAAATGTGATTGCTCCAAATAAACCCATACGAGGCAAATGCCGAGCCCACCACGCATGCCCAGTGAGGGGGAAAACTGGTCGCTCTCTCACAGCAGGCCTCACCCTGAGATCACCCCCTTCTGGCATAAATAGAGTGTACCTGCGATGGACTGGACTCATCCACTTGCTTTCTGAATGTCATCCTAGCAAAAGCTGGCTACTTTTAGCTAAATTCTGCCTTGTTCCCTGATAGGCACTGGCCTGGGCGCCATGGGAGGGCCAGGAGCTTGCTGATCCTCCTCACTGTATCTTCAGCTGTAAGCATGATAAGAAACACGACGAGTGTTTGTAGGCAAATGAATGGTCTAAATGTACATATGGGGAGTTTTTCAAGTAATGCATCACAACTCCAGCATACATTTATTTACGTCTGTTAGTGTTCCTTGACTTTGGTTGCATACTAGAATCATCTAAGCTGTTCTGAAAAACACAAATGCACAGCCTCCACCCTGGAGCAATGGAACAGGCTATTGGAGGGATTCCTGAGTGGAGCTATTGCTTGAATTCTCTCTGGGTCAATCTGATACGCAGCCAGGGTTGACGGCTGCCCTCCTCTCCCATTTCAATTTAAACACAGAATTTTAGCCAACTCCTTTCTAACCCTCATGATGTGATGTCATCTCTCCAGGGAGATCTCGCATAGATTTCCCAGGAGAAGGTCCAGCAAAACTTGCAGCAAGAGGAAGTGAAAATCCCGCCCCCACCCCTTCTATCCATGCCTGCAGGCAGCTGCACAAACCTGTTTTCCCTGCAGCTGCTTGCACATGTAATGGCTTCCAGGATAACTGATGAGCTGGAACCAGTAAGACATGGCTGGAGGAGGGGGCTTCTCATCTGTCAGCTGGGGAGCCTTGTGGGGCCTTACGTGGACTCAGCTCTCACCAGTCCCGGAAGAGCACTGTGGCACAGTCCCAATGGCCCTGGGATTTTCAACTCTGAAGCACAAGGTGGGAACCCAGCAGCAGGCTGGACCCTCCAGCCCCCTCCCTGTTGTCCTCCATGAGCTCCTGGGCCTGTTGGTCTCAGAGCAAAACCACAGCTGGTGGGACTTAGCGGATTCTAACAGTGTGTTGATTATGAATATTGTCCCTTTCAGGCAAGTTAATGAAGCATCCAATTCATGCCAGCTTTTATCTGTCAGAAAAACACCAGCAAGCGAGGTAGAGACACCAAGCCAAACCCTGATGTGAAGTATGAACTTCATGTTAATTAGGAAACAGAAGAATGTGTGGGTTTGTCTAATGCAGACTCATGGTACGAAGTTAGCTGATTAAAATGCTCTCAGTCTGGGCTTCGGGTCATTTGTGTCAGCTCTAAGGCAATCTGAGGCAGAAGCATTGAACGTGACCTTGAGAGTATCCCTGACCACTTGGCCAAGAGGCCAGAGACTCTACAAGTGTGCCCAGGCTGGACAGCTAACCCAACCTGTGCCCATCAGGAAGACAAAGAGTGCCAGCTTCAGGATGCCAGCTTCTCCCCTAAACCATGTGAGCTCACTGATATGCTCCCATTTTAAACTACAAAAACAACAGTTTCACCCTAAACACTGGACCACTGACTATGTTACTGGAAATTTCTCTCTTAGAGTATAATGGAAAGAGGACTGGGTATAAGAGACCTGGCTGCAAAGCTCAGCTTCTCCACTAAGCAGCCGTAGACATCTTGACCACTAACATGCTAAGTCACCTTATTCCTCTGGCCCACAGCTTCTTAGTCCAGGAAAGGAAGACATTGGATTGTTAAGTAAAAACAGCCCACATTTTTTAGCGTTCGCAATATGCTAGGCAATGTGCTAATTGCTTGATTATTAAAGAGACCTTCAACAGTGAAAAGTAGTTATTAACTCCTCACCACCCCAGCAGGTAGAGACCGACTCGTTCTTCCCATTTATCAGATTGGGTCATGGAGCTCAGGATGGTGCATGTGCTGCATCTGAAAGGCTGGGGTCTGGTGTTCCCTTCTAGGTTGTTGATGACTGGGTTCAAATGCATCATTGTGCATCCCTTTCTTAGCAGAGGATTCCTTCCCACTCTGCTATGGACAATTCATTGCTTTACAGTCTTTTCACTGGAGACCACTCAGTGGCAGTGGCATTTGTAGAAAGTAGCATCTCAACTGCCAAGCCATGCCTGTCACCGAACCTAGGAAGGGAGATTCCCACTTGATTTATGATGTCCAGAGTGCTCCTTGTGTTGCTGTGTGGGTTTTATTTTCCTGTTGTCCATTCTATATGGTCAACTGGCATTTACCATGAATTCCCAGCTCCTCCACAAGTTCTTCTTATACTGCTAAGGTTGAAAATTAAACAATACATTTTCTAGAATCTCTTATGAGGTAAGCAGCTAGAAAGGTGGTCCCCAGTGATCCCTACTCCCTGGTACTCATGCCCCTGTGGATTCCCACACCCCTGTCAGTGTGAGGTGACCTGGTGACATGTTCTAGCCAATAGGATGATGGAATGATATGTAATTAAGGTGATATGATGTCACATCCTTGATTAGGTTGCAAGAAACTGTAACCTCCATCTTGCCAGCAGATTCTCTCTGGCCATCTCAGCTTGCAGAATGTAAGGAAGTAAGCTCCCACCTTGCAGAGGTGCCTGTGGTAAGGAACTGGAGTGGAGGGGGGCTCCACACAACAGCCAGCAAGGAACTGAGGCCTCTGTCACCCCTGGAGCAACTGAGCTCACCAACAACCTCAATGAGCTTGGAAGCAGCACTTTCCCCAGTTGGACTTTCAGATGAGACCCCAGCCACAGTTAAGTGGTAGTCATGGTAGCCACAGGAGGCATAGGACCCAGCCAAGCCCACCTGGATGCCTGATCCACAGAAATTGTAAGATGATGCCAAGTTTGTGGTAATCTGTTAACCAGGGATGGGTCACAAACAAACCTGTACCCACAGACGAGATTGAATTCTGTCAAGCATCTCCCTGGGGGGATGTGGAAAGTTCCATCTCCCTGGGGGGATGTGGAAGACAAAAATGAGGCCATCTCCTGACTCTCCATGGCTGATTCTGCCAGCACCTGTGACAGAACACCAGCTGAGCAGGTGTGGAGATGACATTATAGCCTCTGTAGCTGCATGATATGGTTACATAGATGTATGATACATGTTTCATAGTTACAACAGTGGCAGCAGATTTCTGGGCCCCATTGGCCAACCAAGATATCTCCATTTTCATATATTGTTGGGATCAACAGTTCCATGGCTGTCTCCTGATCCTCCGCCTTCCTGATGGTGGAAGAGATGGCAGCTGCCTGGCAGGTCATTCTGCAGCACACACTCACTCTGCAAGCTGGCAGGTCTCTGAACCCCCAGAGTCCACTTCTCCTCCCATTTGGTAATTTCATAAGCACCTGATTCCCTGTATTCAGCCACTTTCACCTCAAGTAGTTTCTGTTTCCTGCACAGAGCCCTAACGGATCCACCTGCAAACTGGATTGTTTCCTAGAAAGTCAAGAAAGCCCTTCAATTATCTTACCACGTACCTGAGTGCTTTTTCTCCATGAAAATTCAAGATACTTTGAATCGTGGCCAAACATTAGACAATATAACCGTACCTCAAGTACATATGGGGCTTTATTACTTACCAAGTTGCGCCACAGAACTCCTTTCTTTCACACTCCACACAACTTTCTGAAGTCGGTGTACTTCCTCCCCTCCCCACTTTATAGATCAGAAAACTGAGGCTCAGAAGCAGAACATGTGCTGACCAGCTGGGAATGACAGAGCCAGGACTCCAGCCAGGTTCTACGCTAGCTTTAATGCTTTCTTCCCTCCATATGATGGCGGTTCCTGTGATTTATTATCCTTGTGACTTCACCAATGATACCATGCTTAAACCCTCCTACAAACATGAACCACAAGGTGGAAATGTCCTCAGTTTGACTTCTTGGATGTTATCCTCTCAATCTCATCCTTCAGATGCTTGCTTGGCTGCTGTGTGGGAACCCCCTCACCCACTTGTGTTTTGTTTTGATTTGATTTTGAGGCAGGATCTCACTCCATAGCCCAGGCTGGAGGGCAGTGGTGTAATCACGGCTCACTGCAGCCAAAACCTCCTGGGCTCAAGCAGTTCTCCACCTGAGCCTTCTGAGTAGCTGGGACTACAGGTGCATGCCACCACTCACGGTTAATTTTGTAATTTTGTAGAGGTGGGGTTTCTCCATATTGCCCAGGCTGGTTGTAAACTCCTAGGCTCAAGCAATCTGCCCACCTCAGCCTCACAAAGTACTGGGATTCCAGGTATGAGCCACCGTGCCTCACCCCATCCTCTTACTAATTCACAAATGTACAAGTGCATGTTATTGACAAGATCAGAGCACTGTCCAAATCCCTCTCTCTCCACGATAAACAGGTTTGGAGGCACCTGCACTGCCCAGCTCATCTTTTCCCTTTGCGCACAGTTGACATTCTCTAACACAGTCCCACATCCACAGAGCTATGCTCATTCAGAGGAAGTGCCTCTCCTGAATTTGTTTGCCCCGACTTCTGCTTTTCTCTAATTTCCGTAGTCTATTAGTCTGTTCTTACTCTGCTAATGAAAACATACGCGAGACTGGGCCATATATAAAGGAAATAGGTTTAACTGACTCATAGTTCCATGTGGCTGGGGAGGCCTCACAATCACAGCTGAAGGTGAATGAGGAGCAAAGGCTCCTCTTAAATGGTGGCAGGCAAGAGGGCTGGTGCAGGGGGACTCCCCTTTATCAAATCATCAGTTCTCATGGGACTTACTCACTGCCACAAGAACAGCACTGGAAAGACCCGCCCCCATGATTCAATTACTTCCCACCAGGTCCCTCCCATGACACATGGAAATTATGGGAGCTACGATTCAAGATGAGATTTGGGTGGGGACACAGCCAAACCATAACACCCTGTCTCCTATCAGCTGAGGGCAACCCTGTCCAAGCTGAAGATACAGCTGTGAACAGAACATTTTGGAACTCCTCAGGTAGTCTGACCAGCATGAAGAAGGCTTCCTAATGTTCTTGAGATCTGTTTCAACACTTCAAACATTCTCACTTCAGTCAAGAGTTCCTTCCTCGTCTATGTGCTCCAGAGACCAGAATTAAGAGCAATGAGCAGGCTGGGCATGGTGGCTCACACCTGTAATCTTAGTACTTTGGAGGGGCTGAGGCAGGCAGATCACTTGAGCTCAGGAGTTTGAAACCCAGTCTCAACAACAAAAATTTGAAAATTAACCGAGAATGGTGGTGCATGCCTGAAGTCCTAGAGACTCGGGAGCCTGAAGAATGAGGATTGGTTGAGTCTGAAAGGTCGAGGTTACAGTGAATTATGATTGTGCCACTGCACTCTAGCCTGGACAACAGAGTGAAATCCTATCTCAAAAAATAAAAATGAGCAATGAGTGGAAATGTCTGGGAGACAGATGGCGTGGGGGTGGATGCCAGATTATTCAAGCTCACTGGAGAGTGCCTTCTCTCAAATTAATAGGGTCTGATCTCCAGAGAAGACCAGGCAGAGCCTGGACACCATGGAACAATTCAGAAGGAGACAGCACAGCCTTTGCATGAAGCAGCATCTTAGCCAGTGATGTTCCAGGACTTCCCATAAGTCCCTCCTTCTCAACACATAAGATCACCTTTCAGCACGTTTACGTGACCACTGGGTGGGGAATATTCTCTAAAGTAATTCTCTTCATCTCTGATCTCATTCCATGCTTGAGATAGACAGGCTGAGTGCTTGAAGCAGTGGTCCCTGGACCATTTTACCTTTTAGCTGATCTGTGACAGGAGGCAGGTGGACCAGGAGACATCTGTTTCTTGTGTTTCTTGCAACCGGACAAATAGTAAATTGCAAAGACGGGGAAGAGGTTCATCTTTAAAGTAAAAGGCAATATGCTGCCTAGACTATATTGTGAACATTTCATATGCTAGTGGGATGTAACTGGGTTTTCTAAACACCTTACCATCCGATTCAGAGTCGGGAGGATTTGAAATGGACTTCAAATAAAAAATTCCAATTGTCTCTCAGAGCCCAGCCCAGAAGCCTAATTACCTGCTGAAACTAATTGCTCCCATCTGAGCCTCCTGCTGGAACTCCCCACAAAGGGCATGAAAATGAGATGGGCCAGTAAAATTGCAGACGGGAGCCCGGAGCCCAAGAAAGCAAGACGTGCTCGCAGAAGCCGTACGCGGGCGAGAGAGCTTGTTAAGTGACTTCTCTTTGAGCTGCTCCTCACAGAGCCAGCTAGGAGAGAGAGAAGCCTGCTTCCTCTGAAGATGCCCAGAATGACTCGCAAATTTCATTGAAAGTGGCAAGAGGGAAGCAGGCTCTGGATAAAACAATGCATGCACATACACTTTGATCTCAATCACAGTGCTGTACAAGGGGACCGTGGTGTCAACAGTTGGAGAAGCTGACACAAAGGAGAATGACACCCGCCTTCAGAACGGGAGCCCACTTCGCCTCCTCCCCCGGATGCTGCAGAGAAGTTTTGTCAGAAGGCCCATATCTGCACCTCAGTGTTGGCACCATCCGAGGGTCACAGTCTGTATCCCCAGGGGACACTTTGAATTGTAGCAGTTTTTCTTAGAACCTGCGCCAGCTCCCCACCCAACTCCCTGTTTCTCTGCTGGCCTCCAGCCTCCTGGAAACGCCTCCCTGTGTGCGGAGGAGCTGCAGAAGAAGAAATGTGTCCTCCTGCAGAATGAGCTCCCAAATGAATACTGATGCTTTCTGTTCTTCACACCCCGCTTCCAACTCTCACCAGATGTGGTCGGCACTACCAGATCAAGACTCTGAACCCTTCCCCCGTTCCACTTTCCCACCTGGAGCCAGGCTACCATCGTAGCCGATGAAGGCAGTGGCAGCCAGGGATGCTGCAGCACCCCCATGGTCCTGAGTCAACCACTGCTACGTTAATGGCCCAGTCTTCTGTTGGCTCCATCTGTCTGTCATCTGTTTGTCTGTCTAACCATTTTATATGCATGTAAAATGACCACAGTCTTTAAGATACTTTACATATACACACATGAACATACATATATGCATATTTGTGTGTGTGTGTATATATATTTATGTATATGTGCCTGTGTAAATATTTTAACATTTGTGTTGGTAAAAAGACAAACACAATCCAGGCAGGATTGTATTCCTTTGCTTCTCTTTTTTCTTTCTGAGACAGGATCTTGCTCTGTTGCCCAGGGTGGAGTGCAATGTTGTGATCATGGTTCACTGCAGCCTCATCCTCCTGGGCTCAAGAAATCCTTCAACTTTAGCCTCCTGAGTAGCAGGGACTACAGATATGCACCACCACACCCAGCTAATTTTATTTTTAATTTTTTGAGGAGATGGGATCTTGCTGTTGCTCAGGCTGGTCTCAAATTCCTGGGCTTAAGCGATCCTCCTGCCTTGGCCTCCCAAAGTATTGGGATTGTAGGCATAAGCCACTTCACCCAGACCCTTTGCTTTTTCTGCTTTTAAAGGAAATTTAAATGGCCCCTAAAATCCAGTGAGGTCTGGACACTGTGCCGAATAGAAAAGGTGCTCAGGCCACAGAGGGCGCCCCTGGGCCTCCTGCCCCCACCGCACAGTCCCACACTGCTGCTCCTCTGTTCAAACCATGTGTGGTCCTTTGGGAGGACATGTCCTTGCCTCAAGCATGTTAGTCCTCGGTTCTAAGCCTGCCCGTGGCTTCCATGGTGCTCAGAATCGAACGCAGGTGTCTGACCTGGCCCAGGCTACCTGGTCTCTCAGGGAGCACACTGGCTCTCAGGCTCCGGTAGATGGATCCAACTGGGCCACAGGTGCCGCTTTGCTGCTTCCCAAGCATGTTGTCCATTCTCCTGCTCCAGGGCCTTTGCATTTGCTACACTCTCCAACTTGCAGGGAGGCTCCCTCATCCCCCGCAGCCCCCAGTCAGGCATCTGCTCAGATACCACCGTGTCAGAGGAACTTCTGAGTACTGACCTGGTCGCATCCTGTTCACCACCGCCAGACCCATACCCCGCTGCATCCCTTCAGGATATGTTTTACCACTTTGTTCATTGGGTGTCTATTTCCTCTGACCTGATTTCAGGTAAAGATTCGGTCTGTTTGTCCAGGTGCCTAAAATCCTGCCTGGCACATCAAGGCAATCTCCAATACTACTAGTTTGCCTCCACGGTTAAGTAAATGACTGCACACCACTAGTGCTACGTGAGATGAATTAAGGTGATAAACTGGATAAAGGTTCTCACTGCATGAATTAATTTTAATTTGTACCAGGAAAACATATATATTTATATAAAATTATTTGATAAGGCGTTGACCTGGACCAAGTTCCCCTTTGAAGGTCTGGGTGCCGAAATAACAAGGAATGACTTTATGTTTCTGTGGAAGGGGAAGTAAAATTTATGGAATTAACAAATGGAGCGTGCCCACCTGTGCCAGGCTCACAAAAAAAGATGCCACGGGCAACACAGAGCTGAGCAAGGAGCCCCTGCAGACCACCAGAAGAGGCCCGGCTCCGTCCCAGCTGCAGCCCCGGCCGGCTTGGTGCCCTCGGCAGTGAGGGTTTACTGATGACTGGATGCTTCGTCATCTCATTTCTCCCCAGGGAAGACAATAAAATGGGCACCACATGTCTCTCCCTTGGCAGCAGCCCCGGAGAAGCCTCAGAAACCTTCTGGGCCTATTTTCCCTCTTAAAAGGAATCCAAACCACTCCAGCGTTTGACAAAACAATTTTCCTGGGCAGGAGCAGAAGTCAGTGTGGGGAGCAGCCGCATCCTGATGGTTTAGCATTATCTGGGGACGGTGAGCCAGGACCGGGACAGTGGAACCAGCCCCCACTGGCTTCCTCTCTACACAGCCTGCAGGTTCTGCTGTGCGTGTCCCTTCAGGGAAACAGGTAGAGCCTAGAGAAGAGAGACTTCTGACTTTGACAAGGGTCTACATCAATTATGAATTTTCTATTTGCAGGAAAATTATACTGATTCTCCATTTTTTAAGAATTGAGAATAAAGTGCACAAATCTTAGGAGATGAATGAGGCCTTCATTACACACCCATGTAACCACCTCCCATGTAGACACAGAAGCTGCCTCCTGCACCTGCAGCCGCAGCCCTGGGAGGAAGCCATTGTTTGGCCTTCCTATCAGCATGGACTTCGCTGCCTGTTCCTGGGCTTCTTGGAAATGGAGTCGCCCAGCACCCACCTTGCTGTGGCAGGCTTCTGTTGCTGAGGTCCCAACCCTAGGCATTTCCATGTGGCTGTAGGCTTCGAAATGCCTTCTTTTTTATTCCTGCATAGCTTTCTTAACGAGTTCACATTGATATGTGTGAGTTTGGGGAATGTCAGTTGATGTTGTTGTTGACCTGGAGTTAACTGCGGCTTATGGGCCAAAGACAAGTAACTCACGTCCGGGGGAAAAAATTGTTCCAGAAGAGGGTGGCCAATGGCTAAGAGTCAAACCCATGAAGTCCCTAGATCAGGGCGGAATTTCCCACCTACTGGAATTATGACTGTGAAAATAATATAAAGCAGTCCACAGAGGCCTAGAACAAAGGCAGGTACTAAAAAGGAGGTAGGTCTCACCCACCATGAGTTCAAAGGGAGGAGATGGTCACGTTAGAGCCCAGGGTGGAGATGAAGATAAGGAGGTGCTGACGAGAATCTTACCAAGTCACATTCCTTGCATCATAGAGGTGATTTTACTGAGTTCAAGCCCTTCTTATGGTCAATGCATGACTGGGCGTGGACTGGATGTTGAGACCCGCCATCCTCAAATGTGAGTCCCACCACAGGATTTTTCTTGCTTCTGGTGGCCAAGACTGAAGTGAACACAACTTTCCAGACAAAGAGAAGACACCTTTGTATGCAGTCCCTTTGCAGCAAAATGAAGTCAGCTCCACCACGTGCTGTTCTCTGGAGTGAGAGGATGCACCTGTTTGTTTATTTATTTATTTATTTTCAGCTCCCCGATCTCCCCTGAACAGAACATCACCTCCTGCCCCTCGCCAGCCAGAGCAGCTGACATCACACAGCACTTTCAGGTCTGCCATCACGGCAGCTTCCTCTGGATGAAAAGTCTCCGTGTCAGTCACTCTTGAATGCCTCCCTCTCAAAGCCCACTCGTTGCTTGGTAACTATTTTCACAGCTGCATTAAAAGGAGAGTTCTGAAAAGAGGATTGCTTAAAACCTGACAGCAATTACAGAGAAAGCAGACCACTTCTTTCATGTCAGAAACCAACACACAAATGGATCTTCCCATTCAGTTAGTATTTTATTATTATTTAAATGGGCTTCACACTCTACATGAAGCCTAGCTTTGTGTCAGCACTAGGTCCACACCCCTCATCTCTGAGCCTCTTCAGAGGAGGAATCGCAGCCATTCCTGGGGGGAGAAGGTTCTTCAAGCTGACCTTTGACTTCCTCTTGGCTTCAGAGTTTGTGGTGAACAGGGGAGTGGTAATTCCACAACTAGAGCACAGCCCAAGAGGAAGAGCTCTCCCACAGCCACCTCTTTCCCCTAAGGGGCCACCCCCCACAGCCATCTCCCCTTTACCATTGCAGCTAAAAGCAGGCCAACACTAACCTGCCCATTAAATGACTCATGCGTGAATGTTCTGAGCTAAATTGTGAGTTCCTTCAGGGCAACAACAATATATGGATTATTTGTTTTTCCAGAGAGCCCAATAAAGTGCTGAGCCCACAGAGAATTTCCAGTACACAGTTCCCCGATTTCATGGCCAGCAAGCTCTTCTACATAGTGGTAGATCATATCACTGGTTAATTTCAACCCATAAATAGGATGTTTGGACCACATACTCAAGCTTGCAGAAAGACCAGGCATGCCCAGTTTGATATGAAAGAATTGCCCACCCTTTCTCCAGTCTCATTTCTTGCTCAATTAAACTGAGCTCAATAAGGCTATGGCAGAATCCTGTGGAAGCCAACTGCATGCCCACTAAAAGTGTCTGTAAGTACTGAGCTTACCCAGGAGGTTCTCTCCACAGTTCTCAACCTCAGCATTTGTAGCACTTTGGATCAGATGATTCTCTGTTGTGGGGTCTCTCCTGTGTATTGCAGGGTGCTCAGCAGCATCCCTGGCCTCTACCCCACTAGATGCCAGTAGCACCCACCCAGCTGTGACAACCAAAGATGTCTGCAGACACCGTCACATGCCCTGGAGGAGAGGGAACCACATCACCTGTAGCTGAGAACCACAAATCTAGGTTGAATGTTAACCCATAATGAGATTTAAGCAACTGCCATTCAGAAATGTCCGTCTTCATCAGTCTATCCATCACTCAGTTTTGCTTTCTCCATAGCCTTGATCACAGTCTGAACTATTTTAATTTATTTTGCACTTACCACTTATCTCCCACTAGAATAAGCTCTTACAACAACAAGAGCCACATCTGTCTTCATCATCACCACATCCACAGCACCAAAAGCACCTCCTGGTACATAATAGGTGCTTGGTAAATATGTGTTAAATAATAAATATATTTCCAATGCAGCGCTCCTTGCTCTAACAGGTGATGTATTATCTAACCAGTAGCTGACTGTAAGGTGCTTCTCCATGGGCTGCTGGTGCACAGTAAGCATCAATAGTATTACATGTGATTGTAATGATTATCAGAGTCAGACCTGAGAACAGATGGCAGACATGGGTTACAGTGTCTTCTAGGAATTAGTTAAGCTCAACTTCCAGTTCTGGCCACATCAGAGAGACAGGTTATTGGGCTTACCCTCCAGCTTCACCTGTTTTCAGTCATTTAATAATCCTGAGAGAAGAGAAACAAACAAGGTGAGGTCCACATGGACCCAGGCACTCCCTCTAAGAGGACTTTCCCAAATGTCACGCAAGGCATTAGAGCTACTTGGAGAGCAATGGTCGCACTGTGGGGAAGAAATGGAAATGAGAACCGGGACTGCTGAGTTGTCCGGAATTCATGTGTACACAAATGGGAGGAAGAATGCAAGGAAGCTGTGCAGAGAAGGAGCTTCAGATATCTACATAGATTCCATTGACTATGTGGATGAGTACTAAGCTGCAAGTGCACAGGGAAAGATTCTGCAAAGATGGGCAGATAACAAATCCTGGAAGCTGTAGGCTAAAAGGAGATTAGCAATTTTAGAGGATGCCCGGGTTCAAGGGACCTTGGAGTCCTGAACAGTCAGTGCAGACACAGACCAAGCATCTCAGGCAGTTATTTGATACCCAGCATGGCAATGTCCTAAGAAGAGAGGTACTCTGTTCCTAGACTCATCTCCTAACAAAGCCTAAAAGCAAGGTCCAACAGCGTAAGACTGATCTGCCAGTAAGTTAACTGCCTGCCAGAGAAAGGCTCACCACTCTTGAAAGGAAGACCACATAATCATTCATACTGTCCAGCATACAATAAAAATCACTAGACACATAAAGAACAGAAAAAAAAATGTGGCCGAGAATAAATTCATTTGATATTCAAAGATGATGCAATGTTCTAATTATCAGAAGAGGATTTTAAAGCACATTATAAATATATTTAAGTATTTAAATTAAAAGATGGACATAATAAGCATGCAATGGGGAATCTCAGGGGAGAAATGGAAACTATGAAAAGAAAAATCTGGTAATTTTATAATGGAAAAATAAAATATTTGAAATGAAAAATTCACCAGATATACTTAGCAGCAGAACAAGAACTATGGAAGGAAAACAATCAGTGATTTTTAAGACCAAGATATTAAAACTATGCAAAATAAAACAGGGAGGGGAGAGAGAGGGAGAAAAGATGGAAAACAAACTGAACTTGATGACCTGTGGGACAGTACCAAATGGTCTAACATGGATATAGCTGGAATACCAAAAAGGAGACAAGAGAGAATTTGATCAGAAAAAATTGCGTGAAGAAATGATGGTCAGGAGTTTTCCAAAACTGAGGAAAATAACGTCCTGCAGAACCAAGAAGCTTCACAAACCACAAGCAGAATAAACACATACACAGCACCCACCTGGACATACCAGACACATCAGAGTCGGACTGTTAAAAATCAAAGAGAAAGTGTTGGAAGTGGACAGAAAAAATAAAGAGATTCATCCCAAGATTTTTGACTCCAGGAACTGCTTTTGTGGAAGACAATTTTTCCATGAACTGGGTGTTGTGGGGGGTGATGGCTTTGGGATGATACAAGCACATCTTATTTACTGTACACTTTCTTTCTACTATTATGACATTGTAACATATAATGAAATAATTATACACTGCACCATAATGTGGAATCAGTGGGAGCCCTGAGCCTGTTTCCTGCAACTAGACAGTCCCATCTGGGGGTGATGGAGATAGTGACACCCAGAGTGTGTTGCTTATGTCCAGTCCACTCTGTGGCAGCAAGAAGGGCCTGAGCAGGGTCTCTGTCGGTAGCTTCACCCTCCCAGCTCCAGCTGCACTGCGCTCTCACCTGACAGTTCTCATGTGTTTGTAATGCTGGAAAATAATTACTAACAGCAGCAATATATAATGTTGATGGAGGGCTCGTGCCTACTAAGGACTAAAATGCGTGGGTAATAATGATCAAAATAATAGCACAAATAATAATCACGACTGAAACCGTGGGTTCGGCACCGTGGTGGGGCCGGCACTATACTCAGCATGTCCAGTGAGCATCCCTGGTTCATCCCTGCCTTGCCCTTGGGTGCTAGCCTCCCATTTATCAGAGCTCAATGCCTCCCACGCCCTCTTGAAAGGATGCTTCATTTTGTTCACTATCATATCCTCATACCTACCCAGTGCCTGGCACAAATTTTGCATTTAATAAATATTTGTTAAAAGATAAAAAGAAGGCTCAGAGAGTCTAAATAAGTGGCCAAAAAGACCGCGCTGCTGACAACACTCAGAGATGAAATTCAACTCCAGCATTATCTGACCACAGAGTGAGCAGTCCAGCCAGGGGCTGGAGGAAGGAGAATCCCACGTGAGGATGGGGCACCTCTGATTCAACCCCTGGTCCCACGCTGGGCACCCTGACATGAGATCCCAGCCTGGAGGCATGGATATCAGCCTCTCTGCCTTATGTCTGGCTGCACTGGGGTTAAATTACCACCTAGGCCACATGTTTTGCAAGATGAATGGGTAAGATTCCGTGGTTCCAGGTTAGTCTTCTCAGCCACTGTGACTTTGTCCTCGGGTATAAGAGCCCTTGTGGGCATCTTCACATTTAACTTCATCAAGGATCTGTGAATTTTGCAGTTGCATCCATTTTTACAGACTCAGAGGAAGAAGCTGCCTGTCTAGAGTCACACAGCTCGTACCTGGAGGCAGATCTTTTGAACCCAAGGCCTCACTTGGTGCCAGTGCCTCTCCTACCAACTCAGCACTGCTTTGGAGCAGAAGCTTCATCAGAGGCAGGCAGCACAGTCACGGCTGGCACCCAGGCAAAAGCCAGCCCAGCCTCCCTTCACCCCACCTTGTTGCCCTCTTGTATCTTACGCTCCACAAAATTTCACTTATTCCACCAAGTATCCAGAATTTTTAGCCAGCAAAGAAACAGAAGACGAAGCAGGCTGTACAGAGCAGTGGAGGCATGGCTGGAGCGCTGCCCAAAATGACTCCTTCCATCACTCCGGGCACAGAGGAGTCAGCATGTCTGGCCCTTAACAGATGCCTCCCTCTCCTGCTCTTTCCAATTCCTTGGCCAAGAGAAAGAAAAGGAGACCCCTGATCCAATGAAATGTTCCAGCGAGAGGAAAAATTAACTTCCTCTCTGAGTTGTCCAAGCTATTTACTGTAAACCAAGCAGTCAAATGAAATTGACTTCAGCAGCTCAGCAGGGGCCTGCAGCCCCAAGTGTCTAGAAGGAAGTCCCCGAAAGGCTTTCCCTGGTGCTGTCCACTCTGCTTCTTTTCAGATTTTGACGTTGTTTCTCAGACATTGGTGCATGTACAGATTGTGCAAGATGATAGGATGCCCGGTAAACCCCAGGCTCCACAGCAGAAGTCTGGTCAGCCGGGGGGCAGGCCCTGAAAACTGTATTTAAAACAAAAGACACCTGGAGAGACCCCAAGTGAGGGGGGACGGCTACCTCCTCTAATTCCTGTGCCACACCTGGAGACACACAGAGTGAAGGGGGCTCATCACCTCCTCTGATTCCAGTGCTACACCTGGAGAGACTCTGAGTGAGGGAAGAAGGCCACCTGCTCTAATTCCTGTGTCACATGTGGAGGCCACCTCCTCTAATTATTTTTTAAGAGCTTTATTGGGGTATAATTTACACACCAGAAAGTTCAACCGTTTCAAGCATGTGATCCAATATTAAAGCTTAATCAATGTTATTAAAATTTAATAAATGCTCAGAGTTGTGTAACCATCCACCTAATCCAATTTTAGAGCATTTTCGTCACCCCCAGAAAGATTTCTGGTGCCTGCTGCAGTGATTTTCCTTCAGACCCCCAGCTCCAGGCCTCTCCTCACAAATCCTCACAGCCAGCACGTTAGTACCCATGTGTCCATTATTGGTGTAAGAGAATTACACCTGATTTTATGCTCAGCAAAGAATGGCTGCCTTCTTAAAAACAAGGAAGAATAGTGCACCTGCTTTTCTTCCATGTGAATCCTACCCATATGCAAGAAGAAGCCATATGCCTTGGTGTGGTTTAAGGCAAGGGCCTTTTCCCTTCCCGTTCTTTCCAATACCACTCACCATCCCAAGGCAGGTGGAGGTTTTGTGAACCTGGTGGAGATGAAGCTTTGAGGCCTCTCGCCTGTGTGGGCTTCCTCCAAGCCCTAAGAAGAACCCCAGCAATATATTTATATAGTCAAATATTTTCATAAAATTTGGAAAAATAAGCTATTTTGAGTGGTGTTGGTTAAGACCATCTGTGTTTCCACTGAGACTTAGCTTCCAGTTCAGTGAGGTCAGCCAGGCCGGTGTAGACGTGGCTTCCAGGAGTGTTTCTGCTCCCCTTCCCCACATCCATCACTCAACATGTACACAATAAAGCAAAAGCAGAAGGTATGGTGTGATAGAAGCAGGCACGCTGGTGCTAGACTCCAGAAGAACATGGACAGTGGGGGGAGACACAGGGCAGCAGGAGCCAGTCTGTGTAAAATCCTTCCAAACTGTTTCATTTGTAGGAAGGAAACTTGAAAAAAGACTTCCCAAATTTGAAAAGTATTCAAAGTTTGCCTATGACATTAATAAGAACACTTTGTGATATAAAAGGCAACGTTTTAATTGTTAATAGAAAATCAAACTTTGATCAATGGTGATACATTAAAGACTGAATCACCCTTCAGCAAATCATTCCGCTTCCTCAGCCTCTGAAATAATTCACTTCCCTGATCATTGTGACTCAAATGCTGCACGGAACACAAAAGTGCTTTGTAAACTGCACAGCGCTATGGCAACCGTAGTCATTATCACCTTCATGGCTACTATTGACAAACTGGAGTAATTCTCTTTAACTTTCAAGTCCGCCATGTTGAATCACCCAGCTGACCATGGAAACTACTTAGCTCGGCGGGAGTCGCAGATATAGCTGCAAGTGGAAGCTGTTTTTAAATAAAATCTTCTTAATTGAGGAAGTTGTGGTTGTTGTCGTTCCTTTGCATCTTTTAAAGCATCTATGAAGTCCCCTTCCTGGTTACGGTCTGCTAACCCTGTTTCTCCCTGGAACTGCGTTCATCATCTAACATTCGTCAGGTTCCATCTGATCACAGTCTTCAGCCACAGATGTCTCTTTCCTCCATCCCCGAGCAACTACACCTGTGTTTGGGGCCTCCTCCTCTCAGTTCTGTATCCATTTTCCCTGAGCCGGACACAGACTTCAAATACCATCTTTCTGCGCAGTTTTATCTGTTAACCTATCGTTCCACATGGAGCTACTCTCTTCTATTTCAGAGAATTAATTATCTGAGATTGCCAGAGATAACCTCACACCTCACAGCAGTTACCCCTACCCATTAGTGGGAAAGTGGCTGTGGTCTCTCTCTCTGGAATTATTGTGCTGCGAGGTCAAGGATAGCAAATGTGGTGGAAGCCATCTGCTTTAGCACCGTTAGTGCACTTTGTAGATAATTATGTCATTTTTCAAGCATTCCTGGGGATTCACTTCAGCTGCCCAGTCGTACAAGTGAACTTTGACAATAAAAATTGTGGTTGATTTCTGTTTGTTTGGGTACTGTTCCCATAGTAATGATTATTAATAAATGGAGAACGTTGTGCTAAGGGCTTCAGTCAATAAGTAACCTTAATTTTTTTTTCTTTAAAAAAATGCTCACAATAAAGACCTAAAGCAGAAAGAAGCGAGGACATCTCATAGTCGCTTTTCTTTTCCAGGTTATCTTGGAGGTGACATATTATTCTCAATTTAATTAAAGTCATGAGGAGTAATGGCTGCAGGACTATATTTCTAGCAGGGATCCCAAATGTCAGGGAGCTTGTGAATTTCTCTAACAGGAGAAGGGTAAAAGTCACCAATGTGTTTTGAAGACAAGTATTCACATTTCTCCCCCACCCACCTCCATCAGCTTGTAAGTCGTGCTAAGGTTCGGCACATCACACACAGTTAGAAAGAAAAAGAAAAAAATACAAACAGCACCTCTGCAGGATCAGCCACCGTTTCACCAGTGTTCAAACCATCAGGCACTCATGGGCCCCCAGAGCCAGTAAGTGTCTTTGTATTTTCTGGATGGCTGCATAGTGAGCTGGCATCACACCCTCTCCACACATGTTTGTGGAAACCTGGCCATGTGCTGGGCAGCAGGCTACAGACTGGGGATACACAGCCGGCCCCCTACACGGCCAACAACGCCCATCAGGGGCCTCATGGAGCTCATCCGGCCAGTGAGGCTTGTGGTGGGAACTTCAACTGCGTGTCAAGGGTCCCTGGATTAATTCCAGTTCCCCCAGCAGCAGAATTCAAGGCTTCAAGTGTTTATTTGGGAGGGAATCCCGAGAAACTGCAGCAGTGGAGTGCAGGGATTAGATAAAGAAGGAAAGATAAACAATAGAGCATATGTTATTCAGCCAGCTACCCCTGTGGGATACTGGAGTGAGCCCCTTAGGGCAACTCTGGGAGCCAGTGTAGACATGCCCTGCAGAGTTGTTACACCTGACGGGAGAGGGAGCTGGGGTATTTATACACCCACTTCCAAGAGTGATTGATGGACAGCTGCTTTTGGTCACTATTAATCTTCTGGTGTTTCTGACCCCCTGGGCATGGAGCAGGGTGGGGGCTGTGCAGAGGGCTGTGTAGCCAGAGAAAACCCTGGGCAGAAAGATGTAGAAGCCCCAGAAAAGTGAAGTCTGCAGGCACAGCCCCCACACCCATGGCAGGCACCAGAGAGGAGGAGGAGCTAGGGGAGCACAAGCACCCCAGGAAGGCTTCTTAGTGAAGGGAAGGGAAATGAGATAGCCACAGGGAGCCTGGAAAGATGGGAGGAGCTCTTCCTCCAGAAGAAGCTGAGAGGAATGCTCCATTTGCAGGGGCCAAAGGGGATTTAAGGAAGAGTGATTTCAGGGGTTTGCCAGGAGTTTAATCTCACTGGGGCAAAGGTGAGATGGCGGTGGGAAGATGGTGCTGGAGGAGTGACCCAGGCCAGACAGTGGGAAGGTCCTATGACTGGCTATAGCCCTGGAGAGGAGTTTAAAGCAAAGGCACGAGGTGATGGCTTTTTACCTGCTGTGGGAGGGGCTGTTTCTGCAGTTTCCCAGAGGGAATGCATGCCTGAAGCAGCTGCAGGGCTGGAGAGAGGTGGCTGGTTAGAAAGGAAGGTCAGTCAGAGTCAGAGGCAGTGCCATTTACAGAGTCGGGAGACCCAGCTTAGAATTTTAAACAATGGAGTCTCCGTGCAATTTGCAGGAGATGAGGGATAAGACCAGCCAACGAAGGCCGCCCATTTGGCCATGGGGCCTGGAACCTCCTCTGCGAGAATCACGTATCTACCTTCTCCCCTTCTCCCTGTAGCCCTGCTCTGCTCTGTAAGAGAAGACACTCGAAGGCATGAGAGGAGGCTGCGGTCTCCCCTTCCACCCTTCTTGAGCAAAGCTGTCTGACACTGGGGCCGAGCTGCTCCCCCGCTTCCTGCACATCCTCGGCTCTCAGGCACAGCTACCAGCTTGGTCCCAGACACACTCGCTTCCCAGACCCCAATCTCATTTGTAAAGTGACAGTTGGAGCGGCGTCCAGCCTGGCGACTTTCCTCACAGCATCATGTGGCTTCCCTTCTCTGTAACTCCACCCTTCGCTGCAGAAGTTCAAACCACCAGTGGGTCCATGAAGCAAGTCTAACCAGACCTCCTCGCTGTGTTCCTTCCTTCTTGATGCATCCATTACAGAATGATTCCAACATGCTCCCTTGAAATGGCTTGGCCAGGAATTGGCACCTGTTTCCACGTTTCACAGAGTGATAGCCTGACCTGGTCCGCAGGAACCAAAAGGGGCCCCTTGTCCGTCAGCAACCCCATGAGATGCCGCCAGCACATTTATCACAGAAGCCACACTGCAATCTTTGTTTTTAACTGGGAGAGGTGGTAAAAAGGTGGTGACGTGGTGTATGGCCATCAGAGCGTATGGGTCTGTAATGGATGTCTTCACCATTTCCTTCTGCTCCTAATGATACTGATGTGATATTCACCCGTGGCCACGAACAAGCCAAGTGATCGCCATTAGAATGTGCCTAGCATGAGAGCAAGACCTCTGCGATGCTGGGCCCACGTGGCAGATGGGATCCCCTGCTTGTAATGCCAACCACAGACACCCACAGATAGAGAAGAGGGAAGGAGTCTGGCAGGAGGCACTGGGGATCACCGAGAGCTGAAGAGGAAAGTTGAACAACTGGGTCCCAAGGACAGAAACCTGTGCCCAGCTGGGGATCTCTGCTGCTGGATGTAAGGGTGGCCCTGGGTTTCTGCACTGCTCTGGGCAGGGAGACGCCATACTCAACACGTGGTGAGAGTCAACCCACTGCGCCTCGGCCTCAACCATCTCAGGCTGGGGTTAAACACGGTCAGCTGTTCATCCTCAATGGCTTGCACAGCCTGAGTGCTCAATAGGAATTTGTGGAATTAATACTTTAAGAGGTTCCAATTGGCTGGGAGCTGTGGCTCATGCCTGTAATCCCAGCACTTTGGGAGGCCGAGGTGGGCGGATCACCTGAGGTCAGGAGTTGGAGACCAGCCTGGCCAACATGGTGAAACCTCATCTCTATACTAAAAATACAAAAATTAGCCGGGCATGGTGGTGGGCACCTATAATCCCAGCTACTCAGGAGGCTGAGACAGGAGAATCGCTTGAACTTAGGAGGCAGATGTTGCAGTGAGCTGAGATCACACTACTGTACTCCAGCCTGGGTGACAGGGTGAGACTCGATCTCAAAAAAAATAAGTCCCAATAGATTGTATAAATTTGAGGAGATTCCTCTTTCTCTGTCACAGGTTTGGGCATTTGGTGGGAGGGGGAAGAGGTTTCAGGAGAAAATTGTTTAAAGATTTTCATTCAAAATAAAAAAAATGGAAGCTTCATCAAGCTCCATAGAGGAAACATACACTTTTAAATGTTGGTTACCTGCATTATTGTCTGAAGCCGGATTTGCAATCTAGGGCCTGCTAGGAAATTTCAGCCACCCCATGCTTTTGTAAATAAAGTTGTTTTATGGTAACACAGCACACCATCCCATTATATCCGCTTTCACACTGCCCTACCATGGTTGAATTGTTGCAACAGAGACTGCATGGCCCTCAAAATGGGAAATATTTACTATCTGACCCTTGTTCTAGGAGAGCATCAATAAGACAAGGCTGCTGTGTTCTAGTCTCTGAATTATGTGACATTCTGGGCACAACTGTGAGCAGGAGGGGAGAAAAGGCAGATCCAGACCCATCATTTTAGAAACCTTTGAGGCCGAGGCTTCAGGAAGATGTCCCAGTCGGATCAGTCTCAGCCCCAAGAGCCCGCCAGAGCTGGTGCGAGCAGCCACGCAACCCTGATGGTTTCTCCCCCTACTCTCTTGGAGGAAATGCCCACCAATGAGAACCCAGATCTGGGTTTAAACCCTGATTTCTCCCCCCCCACCAGCTGCAATGAGGAAAACTCACTAAAGACCCTCCAAGCCTCAGCTTCCTCATCTGAAAAGCTGGATCATTAGCATCATCTCTCCGACAGAAGCTGCTGTTGGGATTAAAGGTGACAATCTGTGTGAATCGAGCATGGTGTCTACCTGCAGAAGGGGCCCAGAAACACTCGTTTCAAACTCCACCGTATTATAGACCACCGTATTACAAACTCCACGTATTACAGGCGTGAGCTTGACGGGGATTCTCCCCACCCCTCATTAGAACCACCTGTGCCCTGTTAAGGGCACGCCTGAGCCAAAGAACCAGCTCCTCTTGGACACTGTAGCTTCGATGTGAACATTCCAATCTGGAGAAGGATTCCCCCACCCCAGGCTAACATGCGTGATGTGCTGGTAAATATTTAACAGCCAGATTTCAGCTATGGAAGGGGTAAGCCCTGACTCACAGCATCTGCCAGTTGTCATGATGTAAATGGCCCTACCCTACCATGGCTGATTTCAAGCCATCCATGTGACACTACTGAACCCAGGGCAGGGAAGAGATGCAAACAGTCAGATCTCCTGCGTGATGTGGGCCAGCTGTGACACATCACAGTGAAAGTTTAGATTGTAGCAGGTTTCCCCGACATTGAACAATTGCACTGGGGTTTGGTTAATCCCCACATTCACTGGGGTCCCTCTTGTTAGCTGCAGCACATGGGCAGGGGGAAAACTCTGTGCATCTTTCTCCCTTTGACACAGACTGGAATCTGCACCACCACAGCCCATGAACTCCTGGACTCAAATGCCATTGGTAGGTAGAACTTCAAGGTCTCTACCCAAGGAGGCCAGTACATTTGCTGGTGGCTGACCTCCTTTTCTTGGGTTGTGGCAGTATTGTATTTTAAAAGTTGGGAGATAAAAGTATACTCAGAATGATCTCAAGACACATAACGTCCTCTTGTCTCTTTGATGGGCACACGGTGGAGAAGCCAACACCATACATTTAGCCATCTGAAGGGGCAGCTTGACAGGGATTCTCCCCACTCCTCCTTAGAACCACCTGTAGCCCTGTTAGGCACATGCCTGAGCCATAGAAGCGGCTCCTCCTGGACCCTGTGGCTTCGATGTGAACATTCCATTCTGGAGAAGGATTCCTCCCGGGCTTTTCCTGGGCACTTTTCTTGGCCGAGAATTCGCCCACAGGGTGAGCCCTGCTGACCGGGCGTTGTGGCCCCACCGCTGCAGAGACTTCATGCTCTCCATTACCAGACTTGCCTTATTGTCTGCTAACTTAAGGAGGGCAGTAAGAAGTCATTTATCGCAGAAGCATTTTACATTAGTCTAGCTCTGGGTCACGTCAAGTTCTTGCTTCTCTGGGCTTTTTGCCTCCCATTTCACAAGTCAGCCTTGCCAGGTGCCAGCTTCCCCATGGCCACTGCCAGGGGCACCAGGCTCCCGTTTTGCAGGGTTGTGGCCCTGGTGTTTTCAGGGAAGCTGAGTGTGATCAACTCCATGGAACTAATTCCACAGGCAAACATGCTATCTCTGTGAATCAGGAACAGATAATGGACCAGTTGGTTTTAATTTTTTTAAGAAATAATGATAACTGGTAGTATGAGAATTACACAGTTCTCATTTTTCTTTCCCCCTCTACAATCTGCATTATAGCACTTTTCAGCAATTCAAAACATCCAAATAAAGATCACCTAGCATACCTGGATAATTATGCCTATCAAGGAACATGGGCTGCCACGCAGAGCCGGGAACGCAATGCCATTTGTTTTGAAGTGCCACCAAGGAAAAGAGTATCTATAGAAACTGCGTGCAGGCATTCCAGTGCCACCTTGCTTCCTGGTAATGGGCCCATTAATGAAATAGCAGTTTGATTTTCAATCGCACTTAATGATGCCTTTTGTATAACCAACATCCAAATATACCAACATGTTCCAATGGCCTTTACTGGGGGAGGCACCAGACCCAGAGAAGGGGGCCAAAGGGGTGGGGGAGGGACAGCATTTGCAGGCACAGTTTAAAGAAAGGCAGCCACATCTCTCCCGGAGCCATCACTACAAAGGTCCTTGACTGCAGCTGACTCATCAGTTAAATTCTGTGGTTTTTGAGAACTAGGGTTGCCTCCTGCCTGTTCTCCATACTTGTGCGGTCCTGTTTAAAGGAGGAAACGTATGCACAAGTGGCGGGCCAAGCCCAAGCCTCCTACACTGGCCCTGTGCCCCTGCCCTCTAGACCACTAGAGCCTAGATGTCCTCAGAGACCAAGCAGGAGCACAGAGAGCCAGCCCAGGCCCTTCCTCCTTCTCAGAAAACCCATCCAGCCTGCCCTGGCTGGAAGTTGGCTCATCTGTGTCCCTGGCCACAAGGAACAAAGCACATCTGGTCACCCCACTCAGGCTGAGCCAATCGGCGTGGCCCTCGGCAGAACGTGCAATTGAGCCATAGAGTCAATTCCTGCCAGCTGCTTAACATGATGGCAGGGAAAGGAGAGAATTTCCAGGCAGCTGCTTTGTCCCAGACACACAGAAAGCGGGAAAGAGAAAGGGGGGGCAAGGGTTTCTGCTGGAGTTCCTGTTCTAGCCGCATCCCCTCATGGGACACTTGAGCCTTCCTGTTCTTGGGTTGCATAGTATTGCCTTGGGTCCTCTTCATAAAGTTGCCCTTTTTCTAGAGCCACCTGCAAACAAAGGACCCCAAACTGAGGGATACACCCTTGTGAGGTCAGGTGCTTCCTGCCAGGCAGCCACTCCTAGGTGTTAAATCCTGAGCAACACAACCTTGGGAAATCAAGCAACTCTTCTGCCCTTGAGCTTTGGAGTCAAAAGAATCAGGCTCAAGTATTTATCTTAACCCACCCTACATGGTTGGTTTTCCTCCAGCAGGACTGGCAGCCCTGGGACACCCCCACCCATCCCCTGCCTGGTGCTGGAGTAGAGCCTGGGGCCCTCGGAGCACCCTGTGCATAACAAATTGTCAGGGATTCTGCTGCGGCATTCCTGGTCCTCTGTCCTGAAACCTCTGTCTAATCAGCAAGGCACACCAGGAAGCTGGAGGAGAAAACACTGATATTTTGAATGATGTAGGTTTTATTTTGGATCACTTTTTTCCTTTCACTTAGAAACTGATGGTGCCATTCCTAAAAAGTTTCCCCACATTTTTACGTCTCTGAAGAGGCCTCTATTGATCTGGAAGCCAGCAACACACTCACTCTGTCAAGATTGTCTGAAACCAGAGGCAGCCTTGAGCCCTTCAGAAACCCTTTCTCTCTGCATCCTCATTTACAGGCTAAGCCGCAGTCCTAGCCCTTTAGCCAGGAGCGAGACCCTGCTTATAAGGTCAGTAGCATCTGCCGAGCAGGGAGTTCAGGCCCTGCTTTCCAGCACGCAGACACTGAGCCAAGAGGGCAGGCAAGCATCACTCATCTGAAACATCATTGGATTTACCCAAGAAACATGGCCAGAGACTTACCTAAAAGGATATTGTGATATGCTAAAGTATATCTTTGGTCCTCCTCCTGTTTGCTGGCATTCAACTCCTAATACTCTTGAACTCTCCAAAAAGATAAGTGTCTTCGTGTGTGCTGATGAGGTGATGGGTGGCTGGGGACCCCTAGTTAGAGGATACCAGGATGGAGATGGTCACTGGAAAGACCCTGGCAGGATGAGAGTGCTGGGACTTTCAGTGCTAACCTCCTAACCCCCACCTTTGGGGAGGAGGGGGCTAAAAATTAAGCCGATCACCAATGGCCATCACACGTGATGTAATCAATCATGCCTCAGGAATGCAGCCTCCATAAAAGCCCCAAAGGACAGTTCAGATGAGCTTGTAGATAGCTGAAAGCGCTGTGGAGGTTCCTGGGGGGCAGTGCACGGAGAGGAAATGGAAGCCGCTCCCTACTCCCCCCACACACACCTTGCTCTAGTCATCTCTCCATCTGTTCTTTGGTATTCTTATGATACCCCTTTTAATAAACCAGTAAACATTAAGTAAGTGTTTCTCTGAGTTCTGTGAGCCACTCTAGCAAACTGATGGAACCCAAGCAGGGGGCTGTGGGAACCTTGATCTATAACTGTGGTCTGAAGCACAGGCAAAATAACAGGGGCGGGGCTGGTGCTGGCATCAGAAGTGGGGAAGGAGGGCAGCAGTCTTGGAGACTGAGCCCTCAACCTGTGGGGCCTGAGGCCATGTCCAGGTGGAGAATGTCAGCACTGAATTGCGTTAGAGGACACCCAGCTGGTGTTTGCAGCAGAACTGATGGCTTTCCTGCTTTCTCCTTCCACACACACACATCTGGCTGAAGAAGTCTTCTGTGTTGTTTGTCAGGTGAGAGTATCGGAGAAACTGGGGTTTTTTTTTCCTTATAAACTCAGAGATATGCACTACGACATGGTTAGTTACGGTGAAAAATTTCAAACAGCCAGAATGTTCTACAGTGAGAGACCAGCTGGAAAAACTATGCCACAGACAAATGATGGGACATGAAACAATTAACAAACCCACTCTCAAAAAATATTTTGAGACTACAGGATATTCTCATGAATCAAAAAAAAAAAAAAAAGAGAGAAGCATGTGAATCAGGGGTGTCTTGGTTTTGTGTTATGCACACACAGGGGTGCTGGGATTGCAGGAGATGTTCACTCTCTTCTGAATAATTTCCTGTATTTTCCAAAATTTCTATAAAAACGCAAACTTATTTGGTAATTAGAACAAAGGTCACATTTTAAAAAATAAAAAGTAATACTGGAAATATACTTACAACAGCTAAGCTTTCAAGAGATTTGGAACGTGCTTTAGAGTCACCATGAAGAGCTCAGAAAGGATGCCTTCTTTGGCCCAAAGACACCAAAATCACGTTTGAAAATCCATGTGCATGAATAACAAATTTCAGAATCCTGTAAACCCTGTATTCAGTGGTCATTCTCCAAACGTACATTTTCCTTCCCTGCTCTGGGTAGTTACCAGCCCCAGGCGTCTCCTCCCCAAGGACGGTCAGGGGTTAAGATCCAGGTGTCAATGCCGCAGCTCCCTGGAGAAGGTCTGTGCTGCCTCATTCTTCCCACCCATCTTGTCAAGGGAAGAGGAAGATCATAGCACATGGACACACTCACCATCCCTCCGCACCCATAGAGTGCCCTCTTCCCAAAGGGCCCACCATGGGAGCCAGGGTCTCCACCAGGTGACCACCGTCCCTGCTTCTACCCCTCATCCCACTGGAATCCAGCTCAACCTTCAGGTTCAACCCATGCCTGGGGAACTTTGTCTAGGTAAAGCACCTGGGAGGGATGCAAGGACATCAGGTGCATGCATTGTGGGGAGTTGGTGCACAGGGAGCTGGGGCAGGAGTGCCCCGTGTCCAGACACCCTCCAAAGGGCCATCTGCAGAGAAGAGCACTGCAGGGACACCAAGAGCTCACAGAGGGACGGATGGCACCATGGCCCCCATCAGCGGTGGGTGCAGCTTCCAGCAGGCGCATCCCAGGGCTCCTCAGTAGGGCATCTGGGCGCATCCCTGTTGAGGCTGCAGGGTGGCCTTGGAGAACTGTCAGGCATATCACTTCATTCCCCCAATGCAGAAAGCATTCAAGATTCAAAACAAAGGAAGCCACTTTTAAAATCTCCTGGTCTCAGAAGTCTAATTCCAGTTTGCCTTGACCTGTTGTTAACCGCACGTCCTCTGATTGAAATGTCCTTCCTGGTGCTCCCTTGCAGCTCTTTGTACCTCCTCTTGATTGGGCAGGTAGAAGAGAACAGGGATCAGAGAGACCCCAAGTGCTCAACCATGGCTAAGGGCTGCTTCTGCCATTTCCCTCCAGCATGCAGTACTTCTTTGTTAGACCAAACTGATGAAATAAATAAGAAACCCAAGAAGGGAGTGGGCTTGGGGAAAACATTTTTTAAATGTAATTTTGGCACAATTTAAAATGTTTCTATGACTCTGATTTTAAGGACACATTTATTTCTTTTTTATTACAAGTTCTGGTACTTTTTAATGGAGCCACGGCCTCAGACAAAATCGGGTTCTCCTTGGATTAATATCTTTGAAAATTAAGTTGATTTATAACCAATTTTCTCCTCATTTAAACAGCGACCCGCAAAGGTTCCTCTGGGGAAGCTACGGGATCTGAGAACTGATGTGTTGCCGAGATTACCCGGTGAAGCAGAATCTTTGCAAACAAGTGCATATGGCGGTAGGTGCTTAAGGGAGCAAAATAATGTATTTCCTTGTTCTACATCCCTGCCTTAATTTTGGAGTTACACATGCGCGTTGCTGGGGATGAAGAAATGCTAACTGGATAATTACAAAATCTCCCACCTGACTTCCCACTTTCAGATCAGTCTAGGTGCCCCTGTCCTTACACACACTCCACTGTGGGCCCTGCGTGGAGGGCATGGGTCAGGGTCCCCGGAACATGTGGCAAATTTCCCTCCATGTCCAGCAAGCCTGAGATGCAAGTCCCCTAGCAAAGCTAGGGAATGACGGATGGCCGTCCCTTCTCTACAGTCCATGTTGAAGGTGGATGTGTTTAGAATGGTCCACCAGACTCTACCACAGATGCAGGAAAAGCAGGGGACCAATCGGCCAGCACACCCATCTCTTCTGTTGAGAAAATGTTGTGTGGCATTACTGCAGGCTTGCTGGTGGGTGGCTTTTCCTCAAACTGGTTAATAATTGACCATACCAGCTTCCTAGGGTTGCGTTTTTGTGCCAGCCACTAAGCCACCAGTTAGTCCTTGTTATCCCCGAAACCCTCCCTGCAGGTCCACAAGATGATTACTTCTCTGCCCCCGTGTTTGCAGATGAGGACATTGAGGCTTGAAAGACCCACAGCCTGCTCTAAGCATCATCAGATAAGTGGCACCCAGGGTTGCTTTTCGCCTTTCCTTTGCATGGCGCATTCTTTTAAAAGCTACAGCCAACATAATCTATATTTTATTATTTACTCTGTTCACTGTAAGTTATGCTAGGGCAGATAGATTTCTCTTGCTGTTTACTGGGTATCCCAGTCCCTGGCAAAGAGCAGTGCTCAATAAATATTTGCTAAATGAATGCATGCAGATATGCTCTTAGCTATTCTATGCTACCTAGTATGGATTATTCCAGGCTCCCTTAATTCTTCCCAAATCAAGAAACCACTTTCCAGAAGTATTTTAACACCAGCTGCCGCGCTTCCACTGGCGAAATGTTTTTGACAGTTGGCCTTGCCATCCTTAGATGTCCTGCCCTTTTCAGACTTTCCCAGACCTCTGATCGCCAGCGCCTTTCCTTAGAGAGCCACCCTACATTGGGTCCCAAGATGCAGCTCTGCAAAGCAATAGTGTGGGCTCTTGACCGCAATATGCTGAATGCAAAGCAATGGCATGGTCTCCAAGGGGCAGTATCCCTCGCTGTCCCAGAGCAGCCCTGGTCAAGTGGGGCTCAGCCCAAGAGCAGCCTGGAGCCAGACAGCTCGGCCCACAGATATTGATGAACAGTTTAAAAGGACAAGCCCGTCAGCACTCCTCCCTCCAGGGTCCTCTCCCCAGCTCTGGGTTGGTAATCAAAGGGAAAATGCACTTTGGAAATAATTTTGATCCACGGGATTTTGTTTCTCTGCAGTTCAAATTCCAGAGACCTTGTTTCAAAGCTCATTTTAATAATAACCAGAGCAATTAAAAGTTAATATGAATTGCTGTTATTTATTGAGGGTGGGTTAAATGCCAAGGGCTCTTCCAAACGCTCCTCTTGCACTGTGGCACTGAAGCCCAACAACAGCCTGTGAGTGGCTCCCATTTGTATTCTCCTTTTAAAGGGAAGAAAACTAGCACTTTGAGAGTTTAAGAAACTTGCATTTTTCTCCCCAAGAACTGTGGTTAAGAAATGGCTGGTCTTGGATGGATTCTAGTAGTTTCCAAGTGCTATGCTTCCCAGCAGAAACTTGGCACCGGGCAGCCACCAAGGGCATGTTTCTGCTTACACAGCTATAGTTCCGTGATGCTGAGTCCTCCCTGTCCAAACTTTGATCGTCATTAGAATGCATGCTCTGATTGAAGACCCAACATTTTGAAAAACAGAGGAGCAGCTAAGGAATAGACCCAACAGCTCAGGCTGACCCAAAGCTCTTCTTGGGTGTGGCCAGAAGGCCCACACTCTACTCCCTGGGGGGCTGTCTGGAATCCGGGCCCCACCAGCTCACCTGCCCTGCACCTTGGGTCTGAGCTCCTGATGTGTCCCTGCCCTTGGAGTCCCATAGGGAAGTGACACAGTATCCCCTGTTTGCTAAGAAGCTGGGCTTCCTCACAGGCCCTGCCTCTAAGTTCAAGACCCAGCTCCACCCCGGGTAGCTTTGGAGAAATAACAGAGATTTTCGGACCCTCCAGTTTCCCTCTGACATCTCGTGGATGATGTTGGCCCACAGGGCTGAGGAGAGGACAGTCAGATAAAGCTTGGATTCACCCTACATGCTGCCTGGCAACCTTGAACAGCGGTAAAAATAAGATGGTCCCTTCCAGTCCTGTCCGCACTCACCAGGGGCAAGGTTCCCCCCAAGTGCTCTGTGAGCTGAGTGGTCTCTGCTTTCCTGGGCCCCCACCCAGATGTCCAGAGGCCATGGCTATGATGCCTAATACTGAGTGTCAACTTGATTAGATTGAAGGATGCAAAGTCTTGTTCTTGGGTGTGTCTGTGAGGGTGTTGCCAAAGGAGATGAACATCGGAGTCAGTGGGCTGAGAGAGGCAGACCCACCCTCAATCTGGGTGGGCACCATCAAATCAGCTGCCAGCAAGACTAAGATAAAGCAGGCAGAAGAACCTGGAAGGAACAGACTGGCTGAGTCTTTCGGCCTCCATCTTTCTCCCAAGCTAACTGCTTCCTGGCCTCGAACATGGGACTCCAAGTACTTCAGCTTTGGGACTCCTGGATCTTCTAACATAGACTGAAGGCCGCACTGTCAGCAAAACACTCATTTCTCATGGACAGTACCTAACAGCCCCTGTGCTTCCACCAAGTGAGCAGTTGGAGCCCTTCCTCTGCCACAGGCTCCTCCCCAGCGCTGCTGCCTCTCTCCTCAGAGCCACCAAGCCTCAAAGCAAAGCTCTGACAACCTGCAGAGGACGACTTTTCTTGATTCAAATTGTCTTTGAGCTTTGACTTTTTAACAGAACAGGGGGCATTTTGAGTCAATGTTTTGACATTCCTCTGGAGTTTATTTCCTCGTTCTAATGGTTATACCTGGTAGAGGAAGATCTCTTAAGACTCAATGGCAAGAAAATAACCAAATTTTTTAAATGGGCCAAAGACCTTAACAGACACCTCACCAAAGATGACAAACATGTGAATGTCAAACCAGCACATGAAAAGATGCTCCACATCCTATGTCATCATGGAAATGCCAATTACAACAAGGAGATGCCACTGCATAGCTGCTAGAATGGCCAAAGTCCAGAACGCAGATGACACCAAATGCTGGCAAGGACGTGGAACAACGGAACCCTCACTCGTCACTGCTGAGAATGCAAGATGATAACTTGGAAGATGGTTGGTATTTTGTAAAACTAAACATACTCTTACCATATGATCCAGCAATCGCTCTCCTTGGCATTTACCCAAATGAAGCCTGAAAACGTATGTCCACACAAAAACCTGCACACAGATGTTTATAGCAGCTTTATCCATAATTGCGAAAACTTGGGAGCAACCAAGATGTCCTTCAGTAGCCGCATGGGTAAACAAACAATGGAATATCCAGGTAATAGATACCATTCAGGGCTAAAAAGAAACGCACTGTCAACCCATGAAAAGACATGAAGGAAACCTACATGTGCATTAGTCAGTAAAGGAAGCCACGCTGAAAAGGCTACACACCCTACAGATCCAACTACGTGACATTCTGGGAAAGACAAATCTACGCAGACCGTCTAAACATCAGTGGTTTTCAGAGCTCAGCAGGAGGGAGGGATGAGTCGGCAGAATACCGAGGGTTTTAGGTTAGTGAAACTACTCCTTGTGATACTATAATGGTAGATATATGTCATTATACATTTTTCCAAACCCATGGAAGTTACAACACTAAGTGAGCCCTAATATAAACTGCAGACTTTGGGTGATTACGGTGTGTCTGCGCAGGTTCATTGCTCATTAACAAGTATACCATCTGGTGGGGGATGCTGATAACGGGGTAGGCTGTGAATATGTGGGGGCTGGGATTATGCAGGAAATCTTTGTACCTTCTGCTCAATTTTGCTGGAAACCTAAAACTGCTCTAAAAAATTAATTATTCAAGATAACTAGGAGCAAATTCCAAATGCTTCACCACAAAGAATGGTAAGTGAGGTGATGAATATGTTACTTAGCTTGACTTAATCCATTCACATTGTATACATCCATCAAAACGTTACTTCGTATCCCGTAAATGTTCATTAAAAATAACATTAGTAAACAAATAAAGTCTTAAGCAAACCAACTATCTCTATGCACACAAGGAACCAGGATCACAGCAACCAACGCTCTACCTGGTTTGGTTCTGCTTTGTTTTGTAATTCACTATACTCTAGTCTTTATTTTGATTTCACCCATTTCCTGTCTGATATGGTTTGGCTGTGACCCCAGCCAAATCTCCTCTTGAACTGTCATTCCCATAATCCCCACATATCTAGGGACGGACCCAGTGGGAGGTGAATGGATCAAGGGGGTTGTTCCCCCATGCTGTTCTCATGATAATGAGTGAGTCTCATGAGATCCGATGGTTTCAGAAGCGTCTGGCATCTGGCGTTTCCCCTGCTAGCACTTCTCTCTCCTGCCTCCATGTGAAGAAGGTCCTTGCTTCCCCTTCACCTTCCGCCCTGATTGTAATTTCCTGACCCTTCCCCAGCCCTGTGGAACTGCGAGTCAATTAACTCTTTCCTTTACAAATTACCCTATCTCAGGTAGTACCTTTAAAGCAGTTGAAGACGGACTGCTACGCCATCCACGTCCCTTTCCTGTCCCAGGTTCCCACCCAGGTTCCTACAAGATATTTACTCCTTACGCCTCCTGGGGCTCCTCCCGTCTTTGACAGTTTCTCAGGCTTGCTTTGTCTTTTGTGACCTTGAGGGTTTTTTGAGGGCTGTCAGGTACTTGGTGGAAGGTCCCTTAGCCTCGCTTTGTCTGATGTTTTTCTCATCATTAGATGAAGGGCCTCCTCACCATGCCCTAGCAGGGTCACATTGTGTCCACATTGCTGCACTCGGGAAGCTAGCCATGCTTCCCTGGCTGAGGTGGTGTTTCTCAGGTGTCTCCACCCTCCAGGCACACCTCTTCCCCTTTCCTCCTTTGCTCTTTGAGGTCACTAAGACCAGCCCACACTTAATCTGAGGGCAGGGAGGAGGATGGAGGAGGATTCAGCTCCACCTCTCCAGCAGGAGAGCATCTACCTCGATTACAAGTATTTCCAATTATGCAAGGAAGATGTGTCTCCCTCTATTTACGTATTCACTCACTTCTTTATGTTAGCAGGGACCTGAATATATTTATTTTATACCTTGGGTTATTATCCACTGCTGCATCCCAGGACAGTGCATAAGTCACCATGCAGGGTCCCCCAGCCTCCCAACAAGCCTGCCCCAACCCAAGCACCAGGACCAGTGAACCACAGATTCTTCTGCAAAGCAGGTGTAAAGAAATCTTACGAAAGGGTAATGTAGTTGAGATGTGTGTCCCCTCTAAATCTCATGTTGAACTGTGATCTCCAGCGCCGGAGGTGGAAACTCCGGGGTGGTGTTTGGGTTTGCGGGGGCAGATCCCACATGGATTGGTGGTGTCCTTGAGAGAGTAGTGGGTCCTCGGGAGATCTGCTTGTTTAAAGTTATGTGGCACCACCCCCCTCCCTCCCGCTCTGGCCATGTGAGATGCCTGCTTCCCCTTTGCCTCCCACCTGATTAGAGAAGCTCCTTGAGGCCTCTGCAGTAGCTGAGCAGATGCCAGGACCCTGCTTCCTACCCAGCCTGCAGAAAAAAGGCACCTGAATCTGATAAAGACATTCCCTTTACCCCCAACTTGCTTACCCCTGCAGACCTGGAGCTCATTACCTAGCAGGAAAGGCTCCCCTCATCTTGGACAAGCTCTTCTTTGTGCTAACAACCATAAACCCTATGGTGACTCAGAGGAGGAAGAGGCATGGTGCAGGTTGGCACCTTTACTCTGGCGTCAGCCTGTAGACTTAATCCTGTGCCTGCCACTTATTAGCTAGGATTTGGTAAGGATATTTGACTTTCTGAAGTTTCCGTCTCTTCACTGTAAAGTGGGGTGATGATGTTGTAAATGTCATACATTTTAGATATGTTGCATTGGCTGGAATAAAGAGAAGGTTTTGGCTCCTGGAACTGCAGAGCACAGGGAGTGGATCTAGTTTCAGGTCCAGTTTGATCCAGAGTACAAATGATGCCACCAGAGTGCTGCCTCTATTTCCTGACATCCTCTCAGCACCATGCCACCCAGTGAGCCAGCCACATACTTAAGCTTACATCATGTAAGGCAGCAAAATGAGCACAGCCTACTGGGACCTCACCATCTGTGGTTCTGGTATGCGTGTTTTCTCACTGTTTGTGTGTCTGAGGGAGTAGATGTGCTGTGTGCATTAGCCATTCAGGGCCTGCTCTTGAAGGGATGGGGCCACTTATGTGGACCACTTGGCTGCGAATGGGAGAAGGGCCATTCCCCAGGAAGAACCAGGGTCTGAGGAAAGAATGGGTCCTTCTGCAACAGCCCAGCCCGAGGCACTAGAAGGCCCCGGAAATGAGCAGTAACACACTTTCCCACCTTTCCCCAGTCGCTTGACCGAGAGATCCAGACCACCACCCGGGAGAATTTAAAGCAGCCACCCCAACAGCAAAAGCTGCGCCTTCCAGAGGAAGAGCATGGATGGCTTCTGTTGCGAAAGTCCATAGCTCCCTGACCTGGCCACCATCCCCGAGTGATATAGCACAGACTCACGGTCTCATCCTGAGTGATAGCCCTGGGTGATTCCAAACAGGCCCGGTGCTCTCCAGGACCCTGATACGGATCTGAACTTCATGGAGCTGTGGTGATGCGGCCAGCTCAGATGCTAACCACAGTGATTCAAGGCAGAGCAGCTGGCACTTGCTACCTGGGGTGATAATGCCCACCTCAAAGAATGTCCTTCATGAAAATGCTTTCCCTCGGGAAAGCACTTTCCTCCAGGACGGCATGACCCCTGTCCTGGGCTGCGGGAGGAAAAGTGCAGGGTTGGAAGGGCTCAGGCGGGGAGCCTGACTTTGCCTGAGGAGGGGCCACATCCAGCCCAGGACAGACTTTGCCTTGTATACTTCATTTAGTTTTGATCCGGATACAATCCGAATAATACGATATGGCCAAGAATCTGTTTCTCCTTAGAGATGTTGATCTCGTTAGCAGGATGCCATCACTCACTCAGCAAATATTTACTGAGCAGCTACTATGTGCCCCGCAGATGCTCACTGGAGAGGCAGCCATGCAGCAGCAGAGTGAACCTCTGCCTTTATTGCACTTCCACGCTCCTAGGAAAGAGACAGCCCAAGCAGAGCTGCACAGCCCATTGTGTGGCGAAATGTGCAACAAAGAACAGTAGAGCCAGGCCGGGGATAAAGCATGATGTTCTGAGACTCGCGTGGTCACTTTTTTTGTGGTTCAGCTTCCTGGGTCCTGCCCCATGCCCACAGCTGGAGCTCTGCCCTGTGGTGAGTAGTTTTGCTTTGTGTTTGGAGGAGGGAGCAGAGGGCAGGTTGAAGAGCACTGCGGGCACTCCATCAAGTGAGAGCGTGCCTGTACTCTGCACCCTGACCATGAGTCTCCAGCCACTGCTGTCACAACCCACCACAAAGGGAGTGACTTACAACTCAGATTTATTCTCTTACAGCTCTGGAGGTCAGATGTCCGTAATCAAGACGTGGGCAGAGCTGTGTTACATCTGGAGGCTCTGCGGGAGAATCCATTTCCTGCCTTTTCCAGTGTCTAGAAGCTGCCTGCACTCCTTGGCTCCTGGCCTCTTCCTCTGTCTTCAAAGTCAGCATCTTCCCATCTCTCCCTGACTCTGACCTTCCTGCCCCATCTCATGAGGACCCTATGATGACATTGGGACCACCTAAATGATTCTCGATGATGTCCCATCTCAAGATCCTTAATCCCACCTACAGAGTCCCTGTTGCCATGTAAGGTGAGATAGTCATGGGTTTCAGGGATGAGGATGTGAACATCCTCGGGAGACATTTTTTCAGTTGACTACACTGATGCTGACCCCAGAGAATACTCTGTCTGATTAATTGAAATTCCACATCTGGAAATATCATCATGTATACACATTTATGCTCCCTTTGTGGCAAGGGCAAACACATTATTTAGAGAATTTATTGTTTTCCTTGCCAAAAGGTGTTTTTTTCTTTTAAATAATCATTTAGGAGTATATGTTTTAGCAACAAGGAGAATGAAAATGGTTAAACTTGCTTGTTTTTTTTTTTTTAGCTGTTGGAGAATTCTTTGGGGTTTTGAACTTTCTAGAGTCTTCTCTCAGGAAAGTTTCTGAAACAGAAACTCCTATTGGTAAAATTGCTTGGACCAAGGGCTGCCTTGGTGAGTCTGGAGGACAGACTAGAGTTTGTTCTGTGTGTGTTTTGCTGCAAAGCCGCTTGATCTCAGGGCACACCACCTCAGAGAGAGCACCGGGAAACCCACCTTGTTGACGCCATCACCATAGCGACGGCCTGCACAGTGGCAGGTGGCAGCTTTGACTCTGGGGGATGGGAAACATCTTCACAAAGCATCATTAACCTCCTCACAGCTGGATGTGCTGCCAGGAGGGGGACACCAGCAGGTCGGAGTTAGAGGGATGAGGAGTAGGTAAGTAGGCATGAAGGGAGGGGACCACATGCTTAGGCACAAATGAAGTCAGTCCCTGATCCCTGGAAAGGGGACAGGAGAGGAGCAGAGCGGCCTCCCTGCACGTCGCTCCAGTCCAGGAGTCCCAAGTGACAAGTGGTGAAGGAAAAACACACAAGGGCCGCAGAGACTGGGATCCTGCCCCCTCCTGCCCCCCCGACCCATGCGGGAGTGGTGTGCTGGCCAGGGTGGGCCCTGCCCTCCCGCCTGGATGCAGAGCGGAGCCTCCAGACCACACTTGATGAGGACCTCAGTTGGCCTCGCGGCAGGACTGTAGAGCCTGAGGAGACAGCAGCTCACATCAAGGCCACGTGGGGAGAAGGTGAAGTTTGACCCTCCCTGGCTCCAGGGCTGTGGCGGTGGAGGACCTGCAGGACACTGGGTTTGTTTCTCTCTGACAGCTAGGCCGGCAGAGGCTGCGCCGACCTCACCAACAGGAAACACCAGGCCCGGATCTTGGGTTCTCGTCTGGTCTGTGCCTCGCTTCACTTGCAAGGGGGCGGCAGCTCCAGGTGGGGGTTCCATGGACACAGCATAGAGAAGGGCGTTTAGGGCCTCTTGAACCTCCAGAAATGCGCTGAGTTCAACTGAGGGCCCTGATGTCCTGGTGGCCTCTGGCCTTCTAGGCTCCAGCCACCTGTGCTGTGCGGGGCTCCACAGAACACGTCCCCCAGACAGGATGGGAGCTGTTCAACAGCAGGTGCTGAGAGGCAGGGCTAGCTGGCCATGGAGGCTCTGAATGGAAGATGACCCAGGAGACCGCCCAAAGGAAAGGGACCCTGGGGAAGGCAGTGACAAACACCTGGCGCCAGCCTTGTCCTCTCGCCCCTCCCTGCAGAATACTTTACATGGACACCGTTCCCCTCCAGGGTTGCTGCCACAAAGGCCCACAGACTGAGGCGTGAACAGCGGAGCTGCATCATCTCACGGCTCTGGGGACCAGGGGCCCGAGGCCAAGGCGTCGGCAGGGCGGTTCCTCCTGGGCTGTGCGGGAGGCTCCGCTCCAGGCCTCCTTCCAGCAGCCGGTAGGTGCGGCCAATCTTTGCTGTTCCTCGGCTTGTGGAGGCCTCACCCTGATCCCCACCTTCATCTTCGCACAGCGTTCCCTGTGTGTGTTCCCTTTAATACATGAGAGTTTCCCCTTGTATTAAGGACACTAGTCATACTGGATTGGGGCTGCCCTAATGACCTTGTTTGAACTTGGTAAAGGTCCTATCTCCAAATAAGGTCACCTTCTGAGGTGCTGGAGGTTAGGACTTCAACGTACAAATTTTAGGAGGGCACAATGCCAATAGAACGCCTCATGTCGTTTTCAAAACGGAGAATCTTATTTTCCCCAATTTATAGCTATGGAAAGTGAGGATTTAAAAGATTAAGTAATGTGCTCAGGGCCACATACCCAGTTAACAGCAGAGCCGGAACTGAGATCCCAGAGAGCCCCAAGCCTAACTCCGCTAAAATATGTCCTAACCTGTACCTTCACATCAAAACACCCTGAGTTATAATCCACCTACGTTTCCAAAAAATAGCTGGTGAGCCCCATCTTTGGCAAGACGGCACCTCATCTGCCAGGAGTGGCCCTGGTAGGAAGTCCCCGAGGTCTGCCGGGTAATGAGAAATAGAAGTGGATTAAGCTGGATTTCTGAGACCCCGAATGAAGCGGCACAGAGGCTGCACGTCCAGGTTTTAAGACACAAAGGGTGCTGGAAAAGGAAGACTCTGCGTATCGAGGTCCCCGGGGAGACGGCAGGAGATGCAAATGTGTCTCTGAGTGTGCTCCAGCAATGGGAAGGAATTAATTGCGAATTTTTTTTTTTGGTTGCAAGAAATGGAAAACAACTTGAGCTAGCATACACAGGAGAAGAAGGATCATACAGAGGACCCGGCATCTCCCGGGGCCCAGGTCAGAGGCGCAGGCCCAGGGAGAGGCGGGGCAGGAACAGGCAACACCATTGGCCTCTCTTGGCTTCAAGCCACGCATGGCCCCTCTGTGGCTGCCTCTGCTGCTCATTCCTGCAGTGCAGGTGCACACCGTTGGCCCCGCCCCCCAGTCGGCGTCCTGTTGTGCTGGAAAGACATTTACACAAGAATCTCTCAGATCCAGGATACAGAATCTGTCCCAGCTTGGATTGTGTGTTCACACCATGGTACAACCCACTGTGTCCAGGTGTGAGATCAGGTGGTGGGAATATGGCAGCTGGGCCCCACCGGGGGAGGGGAAGGCACAGGGTTACTGGGTTTGCTGAGCCAAGACCACAGGAAGCCGCCTTCCCTGAGGACTAAGGCAGGAATGTCTAGGCTCGGTTTTCCTATTCGAGGAGACTGAGGATAGAATAAGGGAGCCACGACAAGAGATTGGAGAACACACTCTTTGTTTAAAACCAAACTGGGGGGTTGGGGAGACAGCTTTGTCCTCCAGAAATCAAATATTTCAAACCCCGCAGGATCCGGCTCTGCCAGAGTCTTCCCCAAGCCAGCCCGCCTGCTTCCCCACTGGTGTCTTAGCAACTGAACAGCTGACTAATATTCAACTTTCTTCAGGGCTTAAACAGCTGCCAGATATTAATTCCACACAAAACATGTAAACTGGTACTCTGGAAGCTTGCCTGTGCATCCCTTCATAGGTTAGACGCTGAAAGGCCACGTTCCAAGTGTCCTTACTATTTCACCCTTGCCATTCCGAGAGGCAGGACTGAAGTCCCATCTCCACAGGGCCACGGCAGGAGGGGCAGTCCGGGCTTGGGTGAGCAGCTCCGGGGCAGACGCACACAGCACTTCCTATGTGACCTCCATGAGTCCTGTAACTTCTCTGAGGCTCCGTTTGCTCCTCTGGAAATTGGGGAAACAGTCACAACGCACAGGATTTGTCCAAAGTGGGTGCTCGAAGCCCAAGGCACGGCTTTCTACAAACTTATTTAAAGAAAAGAACTAAGCCCTTAACACAAGGAGTTAGGAAAACTCAGACCTCACTGCAGACACGGTGGCTGTCACTTCCTTTAATCCTCACAATGACTGCTTGGGACAGGCACTCGGTCACCCCCACTTTTACAGGTGGGACACTGAGGCTCAGAGCGGACAGGAGCATGCTCAGGACCCCAGGCCCGTGAGCAGACAGCGGGGACTCAGACCCAGGCAGTGTGAGCCCCCCGCCCCCGCTTCCTTGACAACCTCGCTCCATGCTGCCCCCAGACAGAACACCAAGCAAATCCCAAAAAAGAAGGAAATGGGAAAAGAAAAGAAATAATAGAGAAGCAAAAGGTAGAGTTGCTCAGTACAACCACAGAAATCTGACGGATTGAAAGCGGTCATGTCCCAGATCCCACCTCTTGCTTAGCTCTAACCTACACAAGGCCACACAGCCAGGGCCCTGGGGTGAGGCCTGAAGGTCCCCATGGGATGGCCTTTCTCAGCCACCACCCTCGCCGACTGCGCCACAGTTGTGTTTACGTGTCAGTTTCCACCTATGCACTCAGAGAAAACGGGCCCCCTCTTTCCAACCCTGGGGGAAATAATAGAAAGAAATAATAAAATTGAAAAGCAAAATTGCTGATGGATGAAAACCACAAGATGTTTTTGCTTCTTAAAGACAAATCAACAAAACTTAGCAGGTGTGACCAAAGGGGGAAAAAACCCATAAGCATTAACCACAAAAAGCAGGACATATGAAAACAAAAGGTCTCAATTTATAAGTAGGAGGCCGGGCATGGTGGCTCACACCTGTCATCCCAGCACATTGGGAGGTGGAGGCAGGCAGATCACTTAAGGTCAGGAGTTTGAGACCAGCCTGACCAACATGGTAAAACCCCGTCTCTACTAAAAATAAATAAACAAATAAATGTATGACTCGGTTCTTGGCTGTGAAACCCCGGCATCAAGTGAACAAACTACCCCAGGGCTTTTGGCCAGCGATTGGCCCCTTAGTGTCCAAGGAGTGTCAGGGATGAGCTGTCACCCCATGCAGGGTGTCCCATGAGCATGAAGCTGCCATGGGAGGCCCGAGGATCCCAGATGTTGATCGACGCTGACTGCTGTCCCTTCACTCTCTCTGCGTTGACTTTACCTGCAATTTCTGTGCTCTGGGCGGGACCTGAAGGGTGGGGAGCTCCCAAGGATGAACACGCTTCTAGCTTGGGGAGCGTCAGGGAGCGCTGGAGACACAGAGCCTCCGAAGTCCACCCGCAGAGGGTAAGAGCCTGACGTCCACCTGTGGAGCACTCTGGGCGAGTGTCTGAGCCTCTTTCGGCCCTGACTCTCTCATCTGAAGCGGTACCATTCTACACTGGGAGTAGTAAGAGCGCATGCTTCTGATGGCCCCCAGGAAGGGCTACTCACCTGGGCTGTTGTGTCACGTCATCTGTTCTGCTATCCTGGCAACCTGGGCTTGGTGAGGCTTGTCACTGTGTCACCTACAGATGAGGACACGAAGGCCCAAGCCAGGTGGGCACTGGCCGGCAGCCACAGGAGCAGAGCACGCGCCAGCCCTCGCTGGAAGCCACACCTGGATCTCTTGTCCGCCCCATCTCCCTAAAAACACGTGGAGTGATGCACCTTTCCAAGTGGCCCCATGCTGAGTACAATAAAGCCGCTTAATTTGGCATTCTATCAACTGGAAATCCTTATTAACTAGCGATCATACCATACAGTGATAATTGATATTCATAAGGGACTTAATTGAAATTAAGCTTTAAAATAGCTTTAGTGTTAAGTGCATTTTATTCTAATTCCTGGAAAATTGGTCATCCGTGTATAGTAGACGAGGTAACAAGAAAACATGCTGAATAAAACCACTCAGCCCTGACTTTTCCAGATGTCTAAGTTTCCTGTGAAAGAAGAGGGGCTTGGTGGAGTCCGGCAGGTGCTCACCGTGCTGACGCCAAAGACCACCCCGAGGTGCCCATGAGGCTGCATCTTCTCTCCCCACCTGGCCCTGCACATGGGAATACTGTGCCCCTCAGTGTCATCACCCCAGCACCACCCCCACTCCGTCTAGGAATCTCTAGTGAGCTAAATGGTGGCCCCCACAAGACGTATTCAAGCCCCAGCTCCAAAACCTGTGTATGGGTCCTTATTTGGAAATGGGCCTTTGCAGATCGGATGAAGTCAAGAGACTCAGGATGAGATCATCCTGGATTTAGGGTGGGCCCTGAATCCAGTGACTTGTCAGGAATGAGAGGAGAGGCTGTGGGAAACACAGAGCGGGGGCCGTGGGGCCTCGCAGGCAGAGGCTGCAGCGATGCTGCCAGGAGCCAGGAGCTGCCCAAGCTGCTGGAAGAACGAGGAGGCAGGAAGGACCTGCCCTAGAGCTGCAGAGGGAGCGGGTCCTGCCCACACCTTGATCTCAGATTCTGGCCTCCAGAACTGAGAGAGACGCATCTCCATTGCCTGAAGCCACTTACTGAAGGTGGGCAGCATGAAGTTTTATATAGTGTCCACAGTGCAATTGCTACTGCCATCCAGCCAATTAGTGTCTCCATCACTTTACATAGTTACCGTGTGTGTGTGTGTGTGTGTGTGTGTGTGTAGTAAGGGCCCCTAAAATGCACTCTCAGCAAAATTTCCATATACAACATAATATTATTAGAACTCATGGTATACACCACATCTCCGGGATTTATTCATCTTCTTTAACTGCATTGGGCCCAGGTCTGGGCGTGTGGAGTAGGTGAGGCAGGGTGAATGGGACCCCCAGGGTCCATCCTGGAGCTCATGATGGGGACGGGCCATAAACAGCTCGGAGCACAGGAGGATGGAGAAGGGCATGTGCGAGCCCCCTCATCATAGCAGCTGCCCCCCTTGGCAGTGCCAAGCTCTGTGCCCCACCTGCACACCTTGCTTCTAAAGGTGACTCCCTGCAGGTGCTCTCGCTATAATGAGGCAGATGGCAGAGGTCCAGGGTGTTTGAAGGCAGAGATCGAACAGGGAGAGTGTTGGGCAGAGCTCACCCCATCTTCAAATAGGCTGCGGGGGTTGAACTCAGCCTGCCCTTCCTGCACTTGAGCAGAGCCAGAGATCACAGATGCCCAGTGATCCCACTGCCTGGACCTCACAGACGCAGCACCCACCACAAGCCCACTCTGCAGTCTGATTGTGCCCTTTCTTCAGACCCTGATGACAACATGAGAACAGAGGAATTAAGATGTGGCTGTCAGTGATGAGCTGTCAATTCTAAAAAGTACTCATGAAAACGAGGCCAAGTTGTATACATCGTAAAAACCCCACCCAAGAACTTAGCCCAGAAGAACAATTGTCCTTGGCCTTCCAAGTTAGCGGAAAATAGTGGCAGAGGTCCTCAGCAATGGGCAAAGGGAAAGCAGCCCCAGGTATGTGTGCCCCCCACGCTCCCGCTTCCCAGCCCTGAGGCCCCTGCACCCGGCAGCCCAGCCCTGCCAGATAAACATTCCTCATCGGGTACGGTACAGACAGATCCCAAACCCAGTCTTTCTAATTATCTTTGAAGCACATGCTGAAGACTGATTTGCATTTTGAAAATATGGCAGGGCAGGAAGGGAGCTCGTTGGCATTTCTCAACTCTGCCAGTGTTGTCTTCTGATGGTGTCACAAGAACACTCCTCTAATGAAGTAATAAAAACAGTGTGAAATTTCAAACCACCCCAGGACATCTTTAAATGACAGCATCTCCTTTCCTGCAGTGATGAGAAAGGAATGGCTCAGAAGCTGCTGACCACGTGGCACTTCCCGGGACCCTACCACAGTCTAGGTGAGCTGTCTAAACACGTGTATGGACGTCGCACTGTGCATCACTCAGTCACCAGCACTGAGGCACCCACCCTCCCATGGTAGAGTTTCCCACGCTAACTACCTACCTGGCTAACTCCTACGTATTCTAATTTCCCAGGCAAACATGCAGATGACTGATATAAAGTCTGCTGTGGACCGGGCGCGGTGGTTCACGCTGTGATCCCAGCACTTTGGGAGGCTCAGGCAGGTGGATTGCCTTAGCTCAGGAGTTCGAGACCAGCCTGGGCAACACGGTGAAACCCCATCTCTACTAAAATACAAAAAATTAACCAGGAGTGGTGGTGCACGCCTGTAGTCCCAGCTACTCAGGAGGCTGAGGCAGGAGAATTGCTTGAACCCAGGAGGTGGAGGTTGCGGTGAGCCGAGATCGGCCATTGCAGTCCACTTGGAGACAAAGCAAGACTCCATCTCCAAAAAAAAAAAAAAAAAATGTCTACTGTGTGAGCTCATTCCGTCTTCAAAAAAACGCGTTGAATTTGTTAGCATTTAAAGTACGTATAACTGAAGACAGCCAGGTGCTCCAGGGAAATTTTGCTTTAAACAAAGACGCATCTTACAGCGAGTGTTCTATGGGCCGTATCTATGTGTGTATAGAGCACGCCACGTGGGGCTCTGTAGGAAGCCACTGCATCTGTGTGAAACAGCATGGGAAACCTTGGAACCCAGTGCTGTTGCCCCCAGAAGAAGAGAAAGGTCTATTGAGTTGGCCTTGGGCGGGAGCTTTTCCCAACTCAGTGCCCCAATTCCCCGTCCAGGAAGCCTGTGTTGGCCCTGGGCTGCCAGCCCCTGGGCCTAGAATCTTCACCAGCTCCCCATGCACCTACCCTCAGCTCCAGTCTCTGGGAGGAACAGACTGGCCAGGATGCAGTTAGCAGCTGAGAAACCAGTCCATGCTGGGGAGGTGCAGGCTTTGGGGTGGTCACTCCCTAGTCTTGTCTTAAGATAAAATGTCAATGCTTTGTTCTGGCCTTCCTACACAGTCTCACCCCCACCTGGTTTACAGCTTCCTTCATGCACTCCCCTCCTTGCCCACAGGATTCTTCAGCCCCAGGACCCCACAGAATGTTCTTGGGTTTTGCAAGGCCAGGGTCTTCTCAACCCCAGAGACCCACTAAGCTCCCGGCACTCGCAGCTGCCCCGCTGGGAGTCACCCTGCTTTGTTCCTTGTTTCTTTGTTTTCCACAGCACCTGCCTGACAGGACATCATTTCTGGCTAACATGTGAATTGCCCCTCCAGACTGCTCAGCAACTGCTACCATCTTGGTCTATGCAGGGAGAGGCCACGACCACCGCGAGAGCCCCCATCCCTCCCCTTTGCACAGCACTGAATGCACAGGGAATCTCCCTAAATCTGTGCCATGTGAACAAATGAACATCTTGACCCTGTTGGAAACCCAGAGCGGGAGAAAGAGGTGGTGCCCTTGGGAAGCGTCCGCGACTTAGACCTCTTAGGCAGCAGGCAGAGGGCAATTTCAATGTCACACGTGAGAATGGCACCCTGGCTCACAGAAGGATGAGGGACTCTGAGTGCAAAGAGCACTTTCTATCCCTCAAGACCCTGATGGCATTTGGGTCGACCTGGGCTCTCTTAAACTGAGGCAGACAGACCACCTGTCTGCTGGGAATGGTGATTGAGTCAAGGGGCAAAAGCATTGTCGCAGACACAGGCACAATCGGGAATTAAAGCAGGAGGCTGGGTCTGAAATGCAATTCGGTGTCACAACACAGGCTGAACACTGCCTCCATTCTGGACACTGCTTTATAACCTCCTTCATACACTCCGCTCCTTGCCCACAAGTGGATTCTTCAGCTTTCGTTCCTCATAGAACTATTCCAAGACTTTTCAGGGCCAGGGTCTTCTCAGCTAAGCTGCAGGAAGTGTCAAGGTAAAGAAGCCGCAGCCCTGCCCTGCAGTTCACCTTCTGACCATGAAGACAGCTGTGTACCCCTCAAGCTGCAGCGTTCTTTCACTAGGGCACTGAGCCACGTTCATGCTGCGGGCTGCCCACTGCTCCAGACAAGAAGGCTTAGACGTCTCTGACCTCATGGAGCTCCAACATGCATCAGCTGATGTCCCAAGTGATAAATAATGTCTAATTGCAGCTTGTGATAAGCACTGTGGAAGAAACACTGAGGGTGGCGTGACAGCTCATCCCAGAGAGCTTGGCCTACATATGGGCCTGGGGATCTAACAGGAAGAGCCACCCTGGAGTCTGGAATGTGATGCTTGAGCTGGGAAGGGTTGGCCAAGTGCTTGGCATCTAGGAAGAGTCAGAGACAGGAAAGGCTGCTTCCTGTAAGGGGGCACGGCAGGTCTGCAGAATGGTAAGTGGGACTGGAGTGCGGGAGCCAGGGCAGGTCCGGGGAGGCGCTGCTGGCGTGGGGCTAGTAGACACCGTGCCACCTGGACTTTCTGACAGTGTCAAGGCTGCTGGTCTTTATCTCCAGCCTGGAGGGAATATCCATACATCTAATCCCGCTCCTTCTTTCTCAGGTTGGGCTCTAATGTCCCCTTCTCTGTGATGTCTTTTTTTTTTTTTTTTTTTTAGACAGAGTTTTGCTCTTGTTGCCTTGGCTGGAGTACAACAGCGCAATCTCAGCTCACTGCAACCTCCACCTCCTGGGTTCAAGTGATTCTCCTGCCTCAGCCTCCCAAGTAGCTGGGATTACAGGCATGTGCCACCATGCCTGGCTAATTTCTTATTTTTAGTAGAGATGGGGTTTCTCCACGTTGGTCAGGCTGGTCTCGAACTCCTGACCTCAGGTGATCCACCTGCCTTAGCCTTCCAAAGTGCCAGGATTACAAGTGTGAGCCACCATGCCCGACCTGTGATGTATTTTTTTAAAGACAAGGGCTCACTCTGTCACCCAGGCTGGAGTGCGGTTACACTATAAGAGCTCACTGAAGCCTCAACTTTCTAGACTCAGTCGATTCTCCCACCTCAGCCTCCAGGGAGCAGTGACTGCAGGGTGAGTCACCACCCCCAGCTAGTGCTGCCTTTCTGATGCACCTTCCTTAAAATTAAACCCAGCCCGGCCTCCCTGCCTCCCATCTCATGTCTTATTCTTCTCCACAGCACTTTGCCATTTACATACAATGTCATTTACCTCTTTTTATAATTTTTTAAATTTCAATCGTTTTGGGGGTACAGGTGGTTTTTTGGTTACTTGGACAAGTTCTTTAGTGGCAATTCCTAAGATTTTGGTGCACCTGTCACCTGAACAGTGTACGCTGTACCCAGTGTGGAGTCTTTTATCCCTCAGCCCCCTCCCCTCTTTCCCCAAGTTCCCAAAGTCCATTGTACCATTCTTACGCCTTTGCGTCCTCACAGCTTTAGCTCTCACTTAAAAGTGAGAACATAAGATATTTGGTTTTCCATTCCCAAGTTACCTCACTTGGCATAATGGTCTCCAACTCCATCCAAGTTGCTGCAAAAAACATTGTTTCCTTCCTTTTCATGGCCAAACAGTATTCCATGGTGTATGTATGCCACAATTTGCCTCTTGTTTATTCCCTGTCTCCTTCCACTAGAGTAAACGCTGCAGGAGGACAGGGAGTGGTCTTTTCTTGGCCAGATCTTTTCCCTGCTGTCTCTTCAGTGCCCTTGAGGGGTTGCTTTTGGTGGCTCATAGTTTTCTCTCTCACATTTCAAAGGCACACAAATTGCAGAAATCAAGCGGGTTTGAAGGTCGCTGGGGCAAAGGGGGCAGGTTGTTCCCTGCGGGAATCTTAGAAACACTGCAGGCATCGTTGAGGGCTCAGGGAAGCCAGGAATGTATAGTGATACTAATCCGCACGGGGGTGGGGGGATTCTCCAGAAATTCTCAGCAGTGTGGGTGTGAAGAATGCACACAGCTCAGCTGGCCCACCCAAGTTCCACACTGACACAGGGCAAGGGAGGAAGCCAAGCAGGGAGGCCATGCCAATACAAAAGTATTGCCCAGAAGGTACGGGAGGAAAGAGATGATGAGAAGGATCAGGATGTGAAGAAGAATGTGCTGAGCTGCCAAGAGTGCACAGCACATCCCCTGGTGAGCTAGAGAAGGCAGGACTCGCTCCTCCCTGTAGGCAGCTGAAACCGGCATGGGCCACCTTTTCTGAAGCCCAGCGTCAGCATGGTCTGGTCCATCGCTCTGGGAGCAAGGCTGCAGGTTCCCCAGCCCTCCCATAGGTGTGCACTGACCTTGGAAGCCAAGGTGGTCAAAAAGCTGGTCTGTTCTCTGGACCATACAATGGCCCTGCAGCATACCTAGAACCATCCTTATTTTAAAGACAGGGTGTTGTGATTCTCCACTGATGGATGGAGGGCTTAGGATGCCCTATGAAAGGTGGCATGGAAAATTCACAGCCATCTTGGAAATGGATGTTGGAAATAGATGTTCGGTGCTGCAAAGAAAAATTAGCACTGAAACAAAGGATCTTTCAGCAACACAATTTTTACTTCCTGGAATGCAGGAAGGGTACTCTCACTAGCCATCTTGCCATGAGAGTACAAAGAACAAAGGAACACACATAAATGTATCCCTTACGCATTTGGGTTCGCTCTTACTGCTGCATCTTATCTCCATTGGCTGGAGCCAGACCTCACAATCTAAACTAAAACCCGATTGGCTAACAACTTAAAACTTTTCTAAACAGGTAAAAGCAATGGAGAACTGGGCCATGGCTGTGAGCACATCCAGCACAGATATCTTGGTTAAAGTACAAGGACACAGAATGAACTACGTGCCTGTAAGCATGGCATGTCTAACAGCTACATAGGATAGGCCTTAACAAAGTTATTAGCACACTTATTCCTTAACAAGAAAGGAAACTTTAAAAAGGAACTTTTCTATTTCCCACACTTAGTAATGAAGCAGGAAGGCCTCGGACGGAATTGCTAAGGGCACAGCTTAGGGAAGGAGTGCATGGACATTGGCAGAGTTCTCATTATGTGCTGGCCCTTTTATACTCTCCTATTTGATTCTTAGGATAATCCAATGAAATATGCATGTGCTTCCAATCGTGTAACATTTAAAAGGAAAATGCATAGGGAGGGGCATGTTTACATGCATAAGAGGCTCATGCCTAAAATTCAAAGTACACAAGATGTTTTTGTTCTTTCGAAACACCTGGAAATATCCTCAAAGGCTGTTAAAACCAGTCCCTGCAACTGAAATTGCTAGGCATTTTACTGAGTTAACAGAAACACGTTTTAACACATAGCTAATTCACCCAATTGATAAACTTGCAAATTGATTTCAGTGAATTGAATTATGTTCGATTTCAGAGACTTGGTCCTGTAGCAAAGCATTTATTTTGTGAACTGATTGACCACGGATTAGTTTTACGAACCCGTCTGTTTGGATCCAGAGCTGATCTCCCTACTCAGCCACAGACCTCTGGGACCACAGCAGCCTGCTCCAAGGAGCTCCTGCTTTCTGCTGACCTGTTGACATTCCACATTCGGAACCTCAATTTGTTCATTTGAATATACCAATCCATAGGCTGGCCACATGCACAACTCCGCCAAGTACTGTTTCCAGCACCTCAGGGTGCAGAAAGACTTAGTCAGGGGGTCCATCCTCCCCCGTTTCCTGTTGCAGCACAAGGAGATGTGAACAGGCTAGCTCAGCCCCATCTCATCTCCTGTCACAAGGAGATTCGAGGTCGGATGCTATTTAAACTTGGGTCGGTATTTGGTGGGTGATGGATGTTTCTCTGCAAGTGTTCACAGTCCACCTGTCCCCTGCCCCATACAGATGTGATTTAGGGCATCATGAATCAATCATCACTTCCAGAATTTCAGGGAACAGATGTCCTCTTTAGAGATTCTAATGCAAACTGTTAACCTCCAGATTCCTTTGGCTTTTTTTTTTTTAAGAAGTGCCAGTTGTCTGTGAAGATGTCAAAGGGCATGAATGTTATTTGGATATGGGACTCACCGATAGGTCTCTCTTGAATAAAATAAATGCATCTTATGGGACAAGCATACAGAGGGAGTCCAGGCAGAGCTACCACCCCAGACACCAGCTCGAGCCGGGCGACGTCGTCAGCAGCAAACAGATGCACTGCAGGGCATCCAAAATTAATCATTGCTGCTGGCATTTTAATAAACAGCTGCTTTTGAAATTGCTTTGGAATGAGCACAGATTCTGACCAAATCATTTTGAAAGATCAGGGCATTATAAAGCTGTCTATTTTGAAGGCAAGGAGAAAACACACTTGAAAGTAATTCTTAATCGACTCCTTTAGGAATCAGCCCCTGTGGAGTGACACTAAGTAACTTTTCACGAGCTCAGGCCCACACAGAGGCACAGGGCGGTGACATGTGTCCGGGGACCTCATGCCAGGGATGCCCGGATTAACCATGTTGTCTTCTTGGGGTATCTTACCTTGCCAGGACTCAGGTTCCTCACAGAGAGTGGGGATAGTGCAACTCTCCCTATTCTGCGGGCTCCTGCAAGGAACTGGGGAGACCCGGGACGCGGCCGCCCTCTGAGCAGATGAAGACGCCCCCGACGCAAGACAGCCTCTGTCCCCCACCGCATCCTCCAAAGTGGAACCCAGGAGCAGCTCTACTGCGGGGATAAAAAGAATTCCAAATCAAGTCAGATCCATAGTTTTGCGACTGGTGACCTGGGAAGACGTTCAGCCTTTTTGGCCAAACATCCAGGGTGATAAATAGAAGGTGGGAAAGGATTTGCTGCTGCAGAGGGATCCATGGCTTTGCCTACAGGGCTCCCTCTGTGCTGGCAGGGCGTGTGAATGTGTGGATACAGTGCTGGGTGGGGCAGGAACCCAGCCCCACATTCTCTCACTGCTGTTGCTTTCTTGCGCAGGGCTACAGGTTTCCACCGAAATAGCTCCGGGGTGATCTTTTGTTTTTGTTTTTGTGTTTCATGAGAATGTCATAGCTCTTTTACAGCCTTGCTGAATAAAGCCAAGCTAAATAAAGCCGAGGGGAGCGTGCTGCCAGCCTCCAACATCAGAAGATGGCAGAGGCATCCGAGCGTCGAATGTGGGTCAACTGGGGCCCAGATCACTGCGTAAGTGGCCGAGTGCCACAGAGGTTCCCAACAGTAGAAAAACAAAAAAAAAAGAATTCACCCAGAATGAAACACAACCACCAGGATAATCCCCTCCTTGTTCCAAGCAAGAGGAGCTGCCCCAAAGCAACTCCAGACGTGGGTATCACAGCCCTGCACTCCGCGGGTGAGGAGAGTCGGGCCGGGACATCAAACGGGGACCCCAGGGACCACGCTCTGGCCTACACACAGGTCAGAGATTAGCCCTGGGCCCCGCGTTGCTAAGGAGCTTAGCAGTAGTAGGCTTGACATGGAAGTAATTCCAGGGCATGCACCTCGCAGGGCTTAGTGACAGGAGAGAGAAGTGCTGGAGGACCAAGAGGAGGCTCTGTTGACATCCGCACTCGGCAGCTGCCACTGCGAGCCCTAGGCACCTCGCCCCTCCCGGCAGCGTCCAGATCAAGCTGGCACATCCCTCCGTCTGAGGCTGGGGCAGCTTTGGTCTGAGCAGCGTGGTTGGGCAGGGAGGCTCCTGTGTTCACTGTCCCCAGCTGGGGAAGTATTTCAGGTCCTGAGTCCTCACCAAACCTCTACCTGACTTCCCTGGCAACTTGTCCCGCACTGACTCACCTCAACCCCTAAACCCAGGTCAGGAGACATAAGACGCAAGTGGGGACACTGTGCAGCCTGGACAGACAACCTGCTGCCATGTTCAGGAGGAAATGGCTGACTCATTCAAGGAGACGTGACTAAATGGATGAATGCTGCAGACGACACGTGCTTCCGGACATCAACATCTTATTCCACGGAGCAGCTAATCAAACTGCCTGAGGAGAAAACAAACCAGTGCCTATTAATTAGCTTAAATATAAGTTTTGACCTGTAATATTTAGCAGGTTGAATTCTAAAGCAGGGAGGCCAACTAGAAAATAAGATCTGCTGTTTCTCAGGGGCTAAAATGTGGGTGTTTCCAAAAGTCAAAACGCAATAGAATTTTTGAGATCTGCTTTAAAATAATCAAGGGGGCTGGGCGTGGTGGCTCATGCCTGTAATCCTAGCACTTTGGGAGGCCAAGGCAGACAGATCACCTGAGGTTGGGAGTTCAAGAACAGCCTGACCAACATGGAGAAATCCTGTCTCTACTGAAAATACAAAAAAAAAAAAAATTAGCTGGGCATGGTGGTGCACGCCTGCAATCCCAGCTACTCGAGAGGCTGAGGCAGAATTGCTTGAATCTGGGAGGCAGAGGTTGAGGTGAGCCAAGATCACACCATTGCACTCCAGCCTGGGCAAGAAGAGCAAGATTCTGTCTCCAAAAAAAAAAAAAAAAAAAAAAAAATCGAGGGAAGGCAGGCGAGTGGAGAGAGGAGGTGAGAAGATTGGCCCTGCATGGCTCATTGTTGAATCTGGGGTGTGAAGGCAGGGGCCATACGGTTTTCCTGTGAGCTGAGGCAGCACACTCAGCTGGTTTCCTTTGCTCCCGCCCCCAACAGGCTGAGAAGCTCAATACCTTGCGACGTGAATAGGACAGACCCCAAGTCTTAAGGAATGGCCACAACTGTCCCGAACCATCAGCCTCAAGTCATTGGCCGGCCGTGTGTTCCGTGCAGGGTTGGGACACACAGCCTGGAGACTTGGTGAGTGAGACAGGCTTGATGAGTAATTCATCAGGACGATCGGCGTTGTTCCAGGCAGACCAGGCCGCCTGGGGACCCCACCCGTGACCTGAGCTGGCTGAAGCAGGGGGAATCTCAGGCCTGTGATCCAAGAGGCTCGCTCATGCCCTCTCCTTGCTGTCAGTGAGAAAGTGGCCGGGTTGCCAGCAGCAGCCATCAGAATCCAGCATGGGAAGGAGCCCAGAGAAACTGACGGGCGTTATAACTAAGTTGCGGCGGAAGCCTGCCCCACTGCCGAGTCTTCCAGGCATGTCGGCCAAACCTCCCTCCACTTTTGAAGCATCTGTAAGCCGTGTTTCCAGCTCCTTCCCCAACAGGACCTTCGAGTTGGTTCTCATGCACCCCAGAACGGCAGGTGACCTCCTCGAGGTCATTCTTTCTCAGATTAAGCATTTTTCCTCTAAATGGCACTGCTTAGCAGGTGCCTGTCAACTTTCTCATGATGTTCCTACGAATTTGTTCCACAGGTGTCGTTCTGTTCCTCAAGCGCCTGATGAAGGCTAAGGTCAGTGACGACCCCTTCTAATTCTTCTCCTTGTGCTGAGGACTTCTCGGCGCACTCTGGCCAGCCACTGACTAATTAAATCATCCCACCAAGGTATCCTGCGTGACACACAGTGGTGACCCTAAGTGCAAACACCTGGGTAAGCGTCGGGAGAGGGACCAGGCGCCTATTCTAAAGCTTCTGTTTCCAAAGATATATCGTGCTAATTCGGAGGCTTTGCTCAGACATTTCTGAGCAGGCATGGCAGGATGCTGGTCAGCTTGCAAATGGACAAGGCCCTCCCGGGTCCTGGCATGGTGATGCAGCCTGGCCGGCCCTCCAAGCTCATCAGGAATGACAGCATTGCCCTGCAGGAGACTTGCAGGTGCTTAAGGACCATGACACAGGGACACAAGGGACCAGCGGCAGTCACCTTCACCCGTGAATGGCATCTAGGTTTTTCTTCTAGCTTCTTAATTTCAATTCTTTGAACCAATTCTCTCTCTCTCTCTCTCTCTCTCTCTCTCTCTCTGTCTCTCTCCTCCTCCTTCCCTCTTTCCCTCTCCTTCCCCCTCTCTCCTTCCCTCCCTTTCCCTCTTTCTGCCTCCCTCTCTCCCTCTCTCCTTCTCTCCCTCTCTCTCTCTCCCCCTCCCTCTCTCGCTCTCTCTCCTTCCCTTTCTACCTCTCTCCCTCCCTCCCTCTTTCCCTCTCTCTCTCCCTCCCTTCCCCCCCTTACCTTCCTCTCTCCCTCTCTCTCCCTCCCTCTTTCTCTCCCTCTCTCTCTCCCTCCCCCTCTCTCCCCTTCCTTCCTCTCTTCCTCTCTCTCTCCTTTTCCCTCTCTCTCCTTCCTTCTCCCTCTCCCTCTCCCTCCCTGTCTCCATCACTCTCTCCCTGTCTCCCTCTCTCTCCCTCCCTCTACCTCCCTCTCTCTCCCTCCCTCTCTACCTCTCTCTCCTTCCCTCTCTCCCTCACTATCTCCCTTCCTCCCTGTCTCCCTCTCTCTCTCCCCCTCCCTCTCTCTCTCTCTCCCCCCACTCTCTCTCTGTCTCTCTTACCCATCCCCCACTTTCCTTCCTCTCTCTGTAACTTTAGTTGAGTGTTGAACTTGGTAACTCTTCTGTAGCCCCTCTTGGAGTACACAGTTGAGCAAGGCTTAATATACACAGTTTGGACAATCACATGTGTTAATTCAGGGATTCCTTAACCTACTGATTGTCAGGAATCCAGCGATGGCTGACCTAACAGCTGACACTTGAAGCTTGCTTGTTCACCAGAAAGGCAGGGATTAAAGCTAAAGTGAGCTGTGGGGTTTATTCGAATTCTCTCTTCAATGCTGTGCCCCCCTCCCAATGAAATTAAAAAATAGGCATAACTTACTGCATCATTGGCATTACAGAAAATGCCAGTGACTGCTGGGCTCAGAAAAAATAACAAGCTGGTAAGATGGCCTCTGATTTGCCAACAAGGAGGCCGAGGAGGGGACCCACGCACAGCTCTTTCCTCTTCTAGAGCTTTGCCCTGCGTGAGAGCCCTGCATGGGCACCTTCGAGGTTTCATCACCCACCTTATGAAAGAACCAACAGCCTCTTCTGTTACTAGTTAGACGTTCCTGCCCAATAGTAGAGCCCTCTGCAAAGCGCACGGTGATGGCGCTCCCACTGAATTCTGTTATTCACACCGTCCTGCAGGCTCATCAAAGGTGCGATTCAGGGCTGCCTGGATGAAAAGGAATTTCAAAGGCAGCTTTCTCTTGCTGACTTCTTTGAATCCACTTGTAAAAAATCAGAACTTGATTCCAAGCTTGTTCCGGGGACGGCAAATTAATGAACTGTCCTCATGTCACTAAAGACTTCACTCAGAACTCGGGTTACAGAGAGATTGGGTTTTTATTAGCTGCTTTCCCAGGAGCTCTTGCAATTCCAGCCTTTTATTGTTGCTTGGGAGGGTGTTGTATGTTATATGAAGCTGATGAGTGTTTGCAGCAAAAAGCTTCAGTATAATCAGAGATTAAGTTGTTTCTCCCTCTTCACTCTTCCTTTTCCACAGTCAAAGGAATCAGGAAGGCAGAATTCAAGTGAAAACTAAGCAGTGCATAATTCTTAAATGCAATAGTTAAATGCTCATAATAAGTAGAGCAGCTATTAGATGGGTGCTTTTCACAAAAGGTTCTGATGCTTCTCTCCTTTGAAAGGATCTGCTCCTTAAAATCTGACTTAGGGGATATTCAATCAGCATGAATACCTCCGAGGTACTTTCACCATAAGATAGCTGTCATCTCTTTCCCACAAAGCAAGACGTTTACAATATATTTACGCAGGAGTCCACGTGGAGAGGGCTTGAATACGTTCATTGTGCTTCCTTCAAAGTGGCATGATGAGGAATCAGAGGACTTTTTATAAGACAGGAAGAAGGCAATTTGGCTTCCTGTAACACCTTTCATGCTCAAAGAATCCCAACAGTGAAATACTTAGGAAGAATCAAATGCTTACACTTTGTAAGTGAGAGAGTGGAATTGCAGCGATGAGGCTGGAAATGGAAAAAAGCTGAAACCAAGCACAGGCTGGAGCCAGACGTCAGCTGGGCCTCCAGGTGATTGAGATCCCAGCGTGCAGCGGCGATTAAGATGAGGAGGGTCTGTTCAAGGTGTCTTTGGTGGCCGAAGGGAAGCCCCTCGGAGCTGCTGTTGACAGTCACCCTGCCCCACTGCTTCCTTCGGGTGCAGTGGCCCCATCTGTCCCTTGTTTTTATTTACTGGAAGTGGTCCTTTTTCATGCCTTTCCTGCTTTTAAATTGATAATTCAAAGAAATTTATGACAACAAGAACACGTTCTGCTTGTCTGGCGGCTGATACTTTCACTGCAACTATCATTTTTGGGTGTTTTGTTGGTCCTAATTTGTAAGGATGAATAATTTTACTGAGTCACGCTTCTGGCTTGGACAGGATTCTGTGTTCTGTTTTCTCACTTGACTTCGGTCACCTCCACCTCTTGCCTCCATTTGCCTACATTGTAACAGGTGCAAACCATCAAGGGGCCGGCTGCCATTTCATCCAATATTCTGCTATTGTTGAACCTTTGGGTTCATTCGTTTATTCATTCATTTTTTAAAAATGCTTATGGAGCTCCTACTCTGAATTAAAGAGATAAAGATGCTGAGATATAAAGGTTTTCATTGGGGATGAGGAAAAAAAATGAATAATGAGTAAATTTTATTTTATGTTCCAAGGTGAGAGGTTACCTGGAAAAGTCAACGACAGCATGGAGGAGGAAGGTGGGTGTGTGGAGGCAGAGAGGGGAGTCTGCAGGTTCGAAGTGTGCAGCCTGGTGGGCCTCCTGGAAAAGGTGCCATGGGCCAAGACGAGGAGGTGAGCAAGGAAGCCACACCTGGGGAAGGAAGGCTCCAGGTGGACTGGATGGCAGAATATAGGCTGTGGGTGGCCAGGCTGGCCTGGGAGAGGATCAGCAGGAGGGCCAGCTTGGGGGTGGCTTCTAATCATTGTTAGTTCAGGCAGCTGCTTCTTTTGGATGGATTCCTGGGAGCCAAATCATCATGTCTGAGGTTGTTTGTATTTTTATGGTTATTTTTATGTGTAGTCAAATTACTCTTGCAAGGGCCTGTACCAATTTATACTGCTACCAGCAATTTATGATTACAGCACAGGATAACCCCTATAGTATTAACTATTACCGTTTTAAAATATGTTAATTTAATAGAGTTTAATACCGTTTCTTGTCGTTATTTTACTCTATTTTAAAAGGGTGAACATTTTTTCATTGTTACCAACATCATGACAGCACAGGAATGGTCCCTTCATAATTCTCAGCCATTTCCTTGAATTGCCATTGACTCATTTATTTAAAGTAGAGTTGCCAGATTTAGCAAATAAAAATACCAGCACTGGGTTAAGTTGGAATCTCAGATAAACAACAAATAACTTTTTGTATAAGTATGTCCTATGCAATATACTAAAATAGTATTTATTGTTTTTTGAAATTCAAATTTAACTGGGCTTCCTGTATTTCATTTGGAAACCCTACTTTAAAAGAATATTTATTGCAGATCTACTATGCACTACCATCTCGGGGTGTTGAAGCCTTGATGTTGGTCTCAGTCGTTTGTTAAGTAGGTAGATATAAATTTACTACCATGATGTTAGTCTCAGTAGCTTGCGAAGCAGGTGTACTTGATACTAACTTATTGTCTTTCACATGAATTCCTAATGTTTTCCAGTATGTTTATCTCCTATTTATTATTTCTAATTGTAGAAATTGACTTTTTTTTTTCCTTTTTAGTTTATCTTCTATTTCAAAATTAGGAAGATAGGACACATCCAATGGTAAGACTCTCAGATCTCCTGCTGATGGGTTTTAGTGAGACTTGGAAAGACATTTACTGCTATGCTCAATTCTCCAGAAAAATGATTCCCAACTCTGAGCGGTACAGATTGCTGAATGAACTTACATGCACTCTTAGGCTGGGTAAGAATGTTTCTTCTAAAAATGCCCTCATCTCCACCCTCATAGCCCAATTTCTCATGCAGCAGTTGCAAATGAAACCGCTGCTGCTGCTGCTGCTGTTCAGTGATAACCTGCTTGTGTGCTGAGCTCGTCCTGCAGCTCAGGCATGAGGACATTGACTACCTATTCTCAGGTTTTCTTCACTATGCCCCAGGAGGGAGGTGTTGAAGATGTACCATGTGAAGCTCAGAGGTCACCAAACTAAAAGAACACAAAGTCATACACGCTATAAATTATAAGGCAAGTTTGGTCATGAGTTTGGAGCTGGAGTTCTTAACCATCACCTGATAGTGTGGGTGTTCTGTATTTCATCAGAGTGAATACTCTCCGCTAACAGCCATGATGCCTTCCCTAACAACAATGCCCCAAAATAATGGGATTAAAGTGTAAAAATGAATTTCTTAAGGTATATAACAGAGCAAACATTATTGATGAATTCACATGGTTTATTTTGCATCTAGGCAATGAAGCTTGAGTGGATTGACAGAATTTAAAACCTACTTCTTGGAAGTCACGTGGAACAGGACCAGTCAACTGTTCTGTAATGTGTTTGTGTCTTGCAGACTTGATTCTCTTTAGAGAATCACCATACAAAAATTTTCTTCCTGTTGTCCATCATCATTGACACCACCCCAATAAAAAATTTGACCATTGTAAAGTTCTCTTTTTTAAGTTAAAGGATGTATATACATATGATAAATGCGGTTGAGGTTGATTTTCATGACGGTGCAAAGGAATCATCAATACTAATAAAATGTGTGGACAGGAGGAGGTTCATACTCAGATATCACTTGTGGTGTTGCAGTGTCTTAGGTGAGTTGGAAATTAGGTCCAGTCATTTTATCTCAAGTCTTCTACCCATAATGTGGCTGTTTAATGGAAGTGACAAATAAATATTGTTGCAAAAGCACTTTGCACATCTTCAAAAAATGGTACTGGGAAAACTGAGTATCCATGTGCAAATGAATAGAGTTGGACCCCTACCTCACACCATATACCAAAATTGACTCAAAATAGATCAAAGACCTAAATATAGGACCTAAAAATATGTTTCCTTCTAAGAGTTTTAGACCTCCATGACCTTGGATTTGGCAATAATATCTTTAATATGACATGATTAAAAAGTGGACAAAGGACATGAACAGACACTTTTCAAAGGAAGATGTAGACGCACCTAACCAGCATATAAAAAAATTCATCATCACTAATTATTAGAGAAATGCAAATCAAAACCACAATGAGAAATCATCTCACAACAGTCAGAATGGCTATTATTTAAAAAGTCAAAAAATAACAGATGCTGGCAAGGTTGCAGAGAAAAGGGACCATGTATACCAAACTCCCATGACACACAATTTACCTATATAACAAACCTGCACATGTACCTCTGAACCTAACATAAAAGTTTAAGACATTAAAAATATATATGTATTTTTTAAAGCATGAAAAACAAATCTCTCCTTATGGACATAAAATTACAGCTAGATAGGAGGAATAAGTTCTAGTGTCTATATCATTGTAGGATGACTAAACCTAGCAATAATATATTACATAATTTCAAGTAGCTAGAAGGAGAATATCTAATGTTCTCAACACAAAGAAATAATAAGTGTTTCAGATGATGGATATACTAATTACCCTGATCTGATCACTATTCATTATATGTATGCATCACTATGTACCACATGAATATGAACAATTATATTTGTCACTTAAAAAATAAAAGCATGAGCAACAAAAGAAAAAAAAGATAAATTGGGTTTCATCAAAATTAAAAGCTTTGTGCTCCAGAGGACACTGTCAAGAAAATAAAAAGACAACACACAGAATGAGAGAAAATATTTGTATATTATATATCTTGCAAATCATGTATCTGACAAGGGTCTAGTATCCAGAATACATAAAGAACTATTACAAGTCAACAACAAAAGAAAAAAAATAACAGAGGACTTGAATAGACATTTCTCCAAAGAAGATACACCAGATTACATCAAGCACATGAAAAGATGCTTAACATCATTAGTCTTTAGGCAAATGAAAATTAAAATCACAATGAGATACTGCTTTACATCCACAATTCTAGTGACAATCATTTAAAAATGGAAAATAGGTGTTGTCAAGAATGTGAAAAATAATTGAAACTCTTGGACACTGCTGTTGAAATGGTCCAGCTACTATGGAAAACAGTTTGGCAGCTGCTCAAAAAGTTAGACATACAATTACCCAATGAACCAGCAATTCTACTTTTTGATATGTACCCAAAAGAAATGAAAAGATGTACTGAAACAAATTCACGTATGCACATATTCATAGCAGCACTCTATTCTCAAGAGCCAAAAGGCAGAAACAGTCCTGATGCTCATCAACAGATGAATGTGTAAACAAATTGTGGTATACATATCCGTTGGAATATTCTTCAGCCATGAAGGATGAAGTGCTGAAACCATGTGGCCAAGCCTGGAAAACAGCATGCAAATGAAAGAAACCAGATACAAAAGGCCACATATTGTATGAGTCCATCTATACAAAATATCCAGAATAGATAAATCCATAGAGACAGGAAGTAGATTGGTAGTCGCCAGGGCTGAGAGGAGGAGATAGTGGAGAGAAACTGCCCGATGTGTGAGCCCAGATTGACCATATTCAAGTGCAATCTGTCCTTTGGCCAACATTCCCCAGACATGTGTGCTGTGTTGGTCCCCCTACACCCTGGAGCCGTGACTGTGAAGAGGACCCTCAAATCCCTGCCCTCGAGTAGCTTATTATTTATCTACTTTCTAAAGTAGATAAATAATCAAGGAATAGTTCTTTTGAGTAGCAAGAACAGAGTGGAAAATAACCAAGAAATGGATCAAGAAGTGAGGTGCCATAAATGGTGAAATGTGTCATGGGGAATTTCATCACCGTGTATGATGCATAGTCACTAGGGTGCTCACCATGCACATGGACCGGGTGGTGAGGGAGCCACATCTGAGGAGGCAACATCACGCTGAGACCTGAATGATGGAAAGGAGTCTGCCGTGCAGAGAACAGGAAGAAGGGACTTCCAGGCCAAGGGAACAGCAGGCACAAAGGTCCTGAGGCAGGAAAGATCTGGGCACATTCCCAGAAATGAACGGTACACACACAAGAAGGAAAATGCTTCATGATGAAGTTCAAGAGTTGTACAGGGTCCAGGGTTCCAATCTTACTCAACAACAAGGGCAAGCAACTACAGCGTCTTCAATGTGGTAGTGGCATGCTCTCATTTGCATTTTGAAAGATCATTCTGGTAACTGTGAGGACTGTATAAAAGCAGCAGTGAAACAGGGAGCTCTTTCTGCACTTACCCAGATGTTAGGTCAGGTACAGTAGAGGGCAAGTGGAAAAGGAGTGGGCAGTGTCAACAGGATTTGCTGAGGCAAAAATCCACTGAGGACAGGAGGGCAGGCAAAGAGAAGAGAAACCAAGTGGATAGGAAAGGCCAGGAGGGATGAGACTCAGGAGAGAAACTTTAATATATGGGTGTGTGTGTGTGTGTGTGTGTGTGTTTGTGTGTGTGTCTATATATAGACACATATATATTATATATAATTACAAAATATATTGTATGATATTCATTGTGACCTACTGTTCTTTATTATGCATGCATTTATTATGTATTTATTTGTTAATATCTTACTTGAATATATAATGTTATAAGTAAGGTATAGGTGGTCATCTATGTATGATTACTGTCAATCAACAAGCTCTTTTGGGCAGCAAGGACAGTGATTCTGTCAAGCACACCCCTCGATGGGATTGTTCTTTGTCCATCTTGTGTTTTGTTAATATAATTCTTTACCACCAGAAAACCACAGGAAAGTTAAGGAAGTGGAGAGGCAGGACTGAGGCAAAAGATGGAGGACAGAAACAATTCCCCAAGAAAGCCTGGTTTTTGAGAGGTTGTGGGCAGCCAGGAGTGCTCCGGGACCCAGATGTTGCAGAAGGGGCCTCACTGGGCAGGGTTTACCCCACACACCCTCCCCAACTGCACCTGCTTCTCTGGGCAACCTGAGGCAGGGATATGGGGGTTAGTGTGAGGGGTCTCTGTGGAACAACCAGGGATGGTGGGGTGCTGGGCTTTCTGCCCTGGGTATCAAAGCATGACCTTGCTGTGCAGGAGTACACTAGCAGGCTTTGAGGTCACCCTCTGGTGGCTGCTTCTTCATAGGTCCCCATCTCTGGGGTCCTGGATTCTCAAATTTCTCTGGCAAGAGGCCCATGCCATGCTTTGTCCATACTGGTGTGAATGACACACACGCTTCCTTGACTCTGACCACTTTGTCTAAATATTCACAGGTTGTGGAGTCTCTGACACTCTGCCTCCAATTTGTCAGTCTTCAGCTGCCCCGGGGAAATTTTCAGTCCTGGATGGGATGGGAATTGATGTCTCTACAAATGTTATTAAACTGATACATAATAACTGTATATATCTGTGGGGTACCTGCAATATTTTGATGCATGCATACAATGCGTAGTGATCAAATCAGGGTAACTATGATATCCATCACCTCAAATATCTGTCATTTATTTGTGTTGAGAATATTTCAAATCTTCTAGCTGTTTTGAAATCTATAATAAACTATTTTTGTGACTATAGTCACCCTACTGTGCCATCAAAAACTAGAACTTAATTCTTTCATCTAACTGTGTTTTGTACCCATTAACCAAGCTCTCTTTATCTCCTCCTCCCTGCTTCCAGCCTCTGGTAACCATCATTCTTCTCTCTACCTCTGTGAAATCAATGTTTTTATATCCCACATATGAGTGAGAATATGAGACATTAGCTGTTCTGTGCCTGGTTCATTTCATTTGACGTAATGACCTCCAGTCCCATCAGTGTTGCTGCATATGATGAGATTTTATTACTTTACATGGCTGAATACTATTCCATTGTGTGTATGTACTATACTTTCTTTACTCATTTGTCCATTGATAGACATTTAGATTGATTCCATTTTTTGGCTGTTATAAATAATGCTGCAGTGAATAGGAATGTGGCTCTCTCTTTAACACACTCATTTCCTTTCTTTTGAGTATCTATTCAATAGTGGGATTACTAGAGCATATGGTAGATCTATTTTTAGCTTTTTGAGGAACCTCTATACTGTTTACTGTGGTACTAATTTACACACCCACCGGAAGTGTACTAGCATCCCTCTTTCTCTGCATCTTCACCAGCATCTGTTATTTTCTGTCTTTTGATAGTAGCCGTTTTAACTGGGGTGAGATGATATCTCATTGTACTTTTGACTTGCGTTTCCCTGATTAGTGATGCTGAGCATTTTTTATGTGTCTGTTAGCCATTTGTATGTCTTCCTTTGAGAACTGTCTATTCAGATCATTTGCCCATTTTTAAATCAAATCATGGTTTGTTCGTTTGATTTTTTTGTTTTGTTTTGTTGCTATCTAATTGTTAGAGTTCCGTATATATTCTGGATAAAATCCCCTGTCAGATGACAGTTTGCAAACATTTTCTCCTGTTTGGTAGGTTGCGTTGTCACTCTTGGTTGTTTCTTTTGCAGAAGCTTTTTAGTTCGTTATAATCTCATTCGTCTACTTTTGCTTTTGTTGCCCATGCTTTTGAGGTCCTGCCAAGAAATCATTGCCAAGACCAATGTCCTACAGTGTTTCTCCAATGTTTTCTCCTGGTAATCTTACAGTTTCAGGTCTTTCACTTAAGTCTTTTAATCCACTTAGAGTTTATGTTTGTATATGACTTAAGATGGAGAGCTCCCAAATATTTATGAATATCCAGTTTCTCCAGCATTATTTATTAAAAACACTATCCTTTTCTCAGTAAATGTTCTTGGCACTGTTGAAAATACATGGTGGACTGTAAATACATGAAAATATACAGTGAGCTATAAATACATGGACTTATTTCTGGGTTCTCTATTCTGTTCCATTGACCTATGTGTCTTTTTAATGCCAATACGACATTGTTTAGGTTACTATAGCTTTGCTGTATATGTTGGCCTCAGATAGTGTAATGCCTCAAGGCTTTGCTCTTTTTGCTCAGGATAGCTTTGTCTATTCAGTGTCTCCTGTGGTTCCACATGAATTTTAAGATTGCTTTTTCTGTTTTTGTGAAAAAACATCCTTGGTTATTTGATAGGGATTGCATTGAATCTGTAGATTATTTTTCGTAGTATGGTCATTTTCACAGTATTAATTCTTTCAATCCATGGATATGGGTTGTCTTTTCATTTTTCTTGTGACCACTTTAATTTATTTCATCAGTGTTGTATAGTTTTTTTTTTTTTTTGTAGAGATATTTTACCTCCTTGGCTAAATGGATTTCTAGGGTTTTTTTTTTCTTTGTAGCTATTGTAATTAAGCTGCTTTCTTGATTTCTTTTTCTGCTATTTAACCGTTAACATAGAAATGCTAAGATTTTTGTATGTTAATTTTGTATCCTGCAACTTTACTGAAATCTGTTATCAGTATGTCCACAGGGGAAATGACAAACTGATGCTGATTCCATTGCCTTTCTATATCTAAATACTTCTCGAAACAAGGCTCAGGAGATCACTTTCTCTGAGCCTTGTGAAGACACAGCAAGAAGGGAAGGTGGCAAGCCAGGATGCCCTCACCAGGAACCAAATGTGTTGTCACCTTGATGTTAGATTTCCAGCCCCAGGACTTGTGAGAAATAAACGTCTATTGTTTCAGCCATCCAGTCTGTGATGTTTTGTTTTAGAAGTCCAAGAGGATTAATACATTCCCTTTTTTTTTTTTTTTTTAAGAAAGAAAAAGAGAGGAAAGAAAGTGAGAGTGAAAGAAAGAAAAAAAAAGACTGTACGAGAGAAAGAAAGAGGAAGGAAAAGAGGGAGAGAGAACAGGATTCTTGTTTTGTTAAACACAATTATTGGCATAATAGAGGTTTTTAATACCCATTTTTAGACTGCATTCTAGCCTGGGCAGTAGAATACATTCCCTTTTAAGCACAACTTTTGTTTAATCAAAAATACGTTACTGAGTTATTAGATGAAGACATTCGGCATAAGAACATACAACCAAAGATTTTAACCC